>PVJD01009847.1:0-58895 GCA_004026545.1 Mormoops blainvillei
GGCAGAGCGTCCAGACAGAAGATGTGGTCCTCAGGAGGCAGAGAGATAAAGTAAACTGAGAACAGACAGGCTGTCTGTTGACGTGGGAGGTCATTGAGTCACTGGTGAGCTGGCTTCCTATTAACCATTTTAGTGGGGTGAGCCAGATTGCCATGAGTAAAAAGAAGTGAAAAAGTGAGAGCCTCGAGTTTGTCAGGAAGCAAATCACTATCAAGAAGCTTGGTTACAAAAGGAAGTAAAATGGAGACAGTAGTAACTCAGAAATGTGGAGTCCAAAAGGTGTGCTGTTTAGAAAGAGGTAAAACATTCAAGTGCTTCAGGAATCAAATTTTGACAAAGATACAGTGAAAGGTCTCCATCCAGCTCCCATCCCTCATCTCCCCAGTTCCTCCCCTCCTCCAACCCTTCACAGTTAACTTCTGTTGCAATTTTTTGTGTGTCCTTGAAAATATGTTAAGGTGGATGAGAGGCAGGCTGACAGTGCAGGAAAGCGGGGGCAGTTAATGGAGCAGGACCTTCCTGGGTCACGACAGAGGAACCCAAAGCCCAGGTGGAGGGATGCGCCCTGGCTGCTCGGACCTGGAAGAGGAGCGTTGATGCAGGGGTAGGCGAGGTACATTTGCAGAAGAGCTGCCAGAAAATGAAGGGCATGATGGCATCTGTTTTCTTGACAAGAGAAACTGGTTTGACTGTAAGGAAGAGAGGCTTGGAGTAATAACAGCCAACATTGCCTGAACACCTGTATTTGGCTAAATGCTTTGCATATGTTTTATGCATTAAGCCTGACAAATGCCTGATGAGATGGGCACTCTTGACAGCCCCATTTGGCAGACAAGGAAACTGAGACTTGAAGAGGTTAGATAACTTGCCACCCAGCTAACAACGTGGCAGGATCGGTTCCCCTCCCCAGGTCTGTCTGACTCTGGGCCAGTATTCTCACCATCACGTTTTGCTTCCCTGTCTTCTTCTGAACTCACCTTAGGGACTTCGTTATTCCCCCCTTAGCTCTGCCAATTTAATGTAACGGCCTGGGAGTCGCTCGCTTTTATGGAAGCGCTGACGCATTTTACAGACCTCTCTCACGGAGCAGTTGGCTTTCCCAGCAGCACGTCTCTCTGACGCAGGAGGCAGCCACCCAGAAGTGCTGTCTCAGGAGGAACATTAACATTTGGAGTTAGAGATTTCTAAGTGTGATGCAGACCAGTGCTCTTCAAATTGTTCTCTCCTGTGACCTTCTCTCCTGGCGGACATCTCCTCTGTGGAGGTCTTGAAGGATTTCTCCATCACTGAGAGCAGTGTGCTGTTACGGGGCCATCTATAGTAGTCAAAGGGGAGAGGTGAAGGAGAGAGAGGCGGACAGGCCTGACTCCTTGGCTGGCGACGGGACCAGGCTTCAGTCACTTGCTTAGCTCTATGAAAAGAAATAAATACCGCAGGAGCATTTTTGCTCTGTGGACTCTTCCATTCCAACTGAGAACATTAAACAGACACATCAGAAAGAGAGAATGATGAAATGGTAAATTGTGAGGCACCGACTGTAAAGTTAGTAAGTTCAGCAGAAGGAAAGATCAGCGGTCACCAGAGGAGGGATCGCGGCTGTGGCTTGCAGCGCAGAGGCGAGCCTTCTGCCAGGAGAATTCCTGTGCTGGGAGGAGGCTTTATCACCGGTCCTCATCCTCAAAAAGCTATTTTGAAATTAGCTACTTCCTGCTCCTTGATATTCTTAAAGTTTCCCCAGGAATGTTTCTTTGAGGAGCAATGATGTAGACTTTGAGAGGCAATTAAAAAAAAAAATTGTGAGGCTTATCACATTTTCAGATTGAAAGGGATCTTCAAGGGCATCAAATTAAATTCTCCGCCCTGTGCAGGCATCCCTTCTAGAACATCTTTGACAGATGTCTAGATTTTCCTTGACTCCCTCTAGTGATGGAGAGCTCATTACTTCAAGAGGTAACCATTTCCAGTGTCTGATGGCTGTGATTAATAGAAAACTGCCCTTCATGGAACCAGTATCTGTTTCTTTGCACCTGGCCATAGTGAGTGGGCCGTCATCTCCCAGATTGCTCTGTATTCCCTCAGTGGGAATTTTTTTACTCCATAGACCAGAGTAGCACAGTCAGGATACAGATACTACAGAATTGGCCTCGGCACACTGGTAATCCTGACTGGCCCAGAAAACATTTACTGAGAAGCTCCTAAGCAGTGGAAAAACTAGTTCTGCCCTGGGCTTGGGTGTTCCCAGAATGGCCCCTCAGAGCTGTTTGCAGAGCTGTCGCCAGCCACACAGAGCAAATGGCATATGTCTTGTTCCTACCTTTGCAGTCCCGGGCTGCGCGGCAGCTGATGGAGCGGACCCAGTCGTCCAACATGGAGACCCGGCTGGACGCCATGAAGGAGCTGGCCAAGCTCTCTGCCGATGTGACTTTTGCCACCGAGTTCATCAACATGGACGGCATCGTGGTGCTCACGCGGCTCGTGGAAAGTGGAACCAAGCTCTTGTCCCAGTGAGTGTTACAGAGGTCTTATTTGGGGCTTTCAGAGGTTTGCTGCCCTTTGCAGAGTGCCCTATTCTCACTCCCGTGGAGTCAGACAAGTTTCGGGAACACCGTCCACACACAGAGCAGTGTGCCAAGCACTCGAGTCCACACAGAGGGATGTAGCCCCTCATTGTGGTCCTAAATCTTATAGTCTAGCTGGGTCTCACACAAAACAGTACTGTGCCAGGTGAGTAGTAAAAACAGGGGCCGCAGAACTCAGGAAGAGAGAGGTCAGCTCGTGACAGACCTATAAGTTTATGGAAAATGATTGGCCTGATGGAGGTTAGTGAGCAGACCGTCCATTATCGACTGGAACAGGTGTCTGTCCGTTCTTAACCTCCCCCTGCCTCCCTACCTCTCCAGTCACCCCCACTCCACACATGCACGTGCACACAGGCCCTTCTCTGTGTTTACCATAGGTTACCCCCTACCCAATCACTGCCTCCCTGTCACTCATTTTCACGAAGCGGAGGAGATCCAGAACTTTGCGATACACCACGACCATCTTTTTGCTACTTTAGTGCTAAGATGAATGTGGTGGGAAACTGTGCACTGTTGTGATCAGCAGTGAATAAACAGATGTTTAGTTTGCCTTCTGAGCCTCTGGAGCCTAAGCTGGCAGACAGGGAGTCAGAAATCTTTGAGCCAATGGATCAGCTCTTGAAATTTTCAGCCAAACCAAGCAACTAATCATGGGTATTTGTTTAAGTCCTAGAAAATCCTGAAGCTTTCACTGTCATCAGCATTGGCCCAAGAGTTTTGCAGTTTCCCGAGAGTAGAGGATTAGAGGGGCCTTCGTTTCCTCCCCTTTAACATGGGGATAGTACCTCCCTTGCAGCATTGCCTTGTGGAGCACTGTTAATGAGAATGGATCTGAACATGCTTTGTACATGGGGATATTTGTTTGTTAATTATAGAGCACTCTACAGAAACGTAAAGGATTTGCTGTATAAAGGGGAGAGACAAAGGCGAGAAACAGCCTCATCTTTATTCTCCATCAGCATGATGCTAAGGGCTTTGCATATATTGTCATCCTGTTCCGCCCAACAACCCCGTGAGATTAACACGATTTCATAGAGGCAGAAATTGAAGTTTGGAAAGGTAAAATTTGCAGTTAGTAAACAACTGAACAGAAACCGAACCCGTGTCCTAAGTTTGTATTCTTCTCTGCACTCTGCTGCCTGTAGGGCTGATGGTGAACGTGGGGCATAAGCTTCCTTAGTACCCCCGTCAGGTGTGAGGGCTGACAAAGGTCTGGCGTCTTTCTTGTTCTCGGGAAATGCGTAAATGATTCTCTTTCCTGAGAGGAGACACCATGGAGAAAGAAAACCTAATCGCGCAGCAGCCTTAGGGTTTCAGTGGTGGATACGCGGGCAGCACCCGCTGTCCGCCGGCCTAGGTATGCCTGCGGGCGCTGACTCAGTGGCGTCGACTGATTACCCTTATGGTGCTTACATTGAAACCATCCCGTTGTGGCTGCCTTCCCACCTGTTCCCAGTTTTGAATCTTTGTGTTATTGTGTGTGTGTTTTGCACATGTCGCAGCTACAGTGAGATGCTGGCATTCACCCTGACTGCCTTCTTAGAGCTCATGGACCATGGCATTGTCTCCTGGGACATGGTTTCCATCACCTTCATTAAGCAGGTGAGGCCTCCCACACTCCATCTTTCTCTCCTTCCTCTGCTGCCAGCTGTTCTCTAGGCAAAGTGGAGCTGCAGGCAATACCACAATTCGTGAGGGTTGGCTTTCTGTCCCCGGGGCCAGATTTTTCATCCCCCAGCTCCGATCTTCCTGGGGCTCCAGAAAGACTCTGCAGTCTTCTGGGGGCCTGCACTGAGAAGATGGAACTAGGCTCTCAGAGCTGACTTGGGCCAAAGTGTCACTGGACTGTCGGTGAGACTTGGGAGAGCACCAGCCATCAGCCAGTACCACCCCTGAGTCTTCTGACCTGCCTCCTGCCTCTCCCTTCTCTTTGATAAAAAGTGTTCATTGCATTTACCTTAAATTAACAAGCCTGCCTTCTGTTTAGAAATCTGCGGGGTAGCCTGTTTGGACTGTCATATTAGACTCAGTTGGTGGGAGTGAGACTTCTAGTTTTGCCCTCCTTTCTTCTACACGAAGGGACAACATCAATTTAGAAAACAGAACTAAAACCAGTGAATACTGTGTCATGACCTAGAATTACACCTATCATTGGCTTGGGACTTTGGGAACATCCTTGGTGCTGGAACTATTTCGGCAAAAGGGACATGACATGTGTCAGGATATTATCATGGGGATTGAGAAGGGAGATTAGATGACGAGACTTTGAATGTCCTTTCTACCTCTCCAAGTCTCTGCTGTCCCACGCGTGTATAGGGGCACAGTGGACATCGGGAGAAGAGCATCTGGAGACACAATGGCGCCCCAGTATCAGTGAGACACTCTGCTTTCTGCAGTCAGCTTTGTCACCCCTGAATGTTTACTTTGAAAACAAAGGATTAAGCCCTTAGATTTTGAGGAAACACAGTTGACTGGATACTATAATCTGAAATTGAGTTATCCATGCCTAGGGAATCCCTGGCACATTGGCCAAGGCAGCCACAAACCAGATACCGCTCTCCATCTAGGGACAACTGCCCCAACGCGGGCAGCAGGCCTGAGAGGAGAGAGCCTTCATGGGCTAGCACCGGGAACCCCAGCCGCCCAGCTTCCTGCTGGGCCCTGCACCTCCTCACTGATTTGCTTCTCCCTGGCTTCAGATTGCAGGGTACGTGAGCCAGCCCATGGTGGACGTGTCCATCCTCCAGCGGTCCCTGGCCATCCTGGAGAGCATGGTCCTGAACAGCCAGAGCCTGTACCAGAAGATAGCAGAAGAAATCACTGTGGGGCAGCTCATCTCTCACCTGCAGGTGTGAGTAAGAGACCCTGTCCCGCCTTCCCCCCTGTCTCCTCTCCCCTCTCAGCCTGCTGAGTCTTCCAGTCCCCCCTCTGCTTTGCTGGTCTTCCAAGCTGCTGCTCTTGTTCATTGATCCATCACCTCTTGCACACTACTGCCAGCTTCCTCTCATGAGGTAGACCTGATACTGTCGCGCCCCTACGTGAAATGCTCTGTAATGCTCCTCGCCTCTTAGGATAAAGTGAAGTTTTTCCCAGTCTTCCTGTACCATCGCGATGCCAGACAGAATCCGATGCTTTCCCCTCTCTGGGCCGCATAGTCTCTGCTTGTACCTGTGATAATTATATTTACATAAAATACTCTATTTTTTATTATCTGTCTCCCATTTTAAACAGCCCTCGGGAACAGGGGCCAATCATTTTTTTTACCCCCTGCTTAGATTTAAGTAAAAGCCCAATTAGCATCTGTTGAGTGAACACCTTTAAGGCTGTTGAGACTTAGCCTCAGATTATTATTTGAGTGTAACCTGTGAGTGATGTTATGAACTGTCTCTGAGCGTCATCTTGCTGGTCATTCTTCTCACCTCCTCTGCCCTCTCTCTCCACTGGCACAGCTCCAACCAGGAAATTCAGACCTACGCTATTGCCCTGATCAACGCGCTTTTTCTGAAGGCTCCTGAGGACAAGAGACAGGTCTGTGGCTGCCTTTTTAAGCTTCCCATCTGGGCTGTTCCAAGAGAGGAATTCTCACCCACCCACCCTTTGCTGTGCAGAGAGCAGAAAGCCAGTTGTTTTCCCGAGTCCTTCCTCCTGTCCCTCTGTGACCTGGGCCCATCAGAGTGGCTCTGCTAAGGAAGACCCCAGGAAAAACGAGCAGGGAAACCAGCTGGGGTCTTAGCTAGAGGAGGGGCCTGCAGACTTGCTCTTCTCAAGCGCTAGAGAGTAAATATTTTTCGCTTTGTGGGCCATATGGTCCAGGTGGCAACGATTTAACCTTGCTCTTCTAGCCAAAAGAGGCCTCAGACAGGTAAAAAATGACTGTGGCCGTCCTCTGATAAGACATTATTCACACAAACAGGCCACACGCCTCATTTGGCCGCAGTTTGCCAGCCCCTAGGTTAGAGGGTCTGGAAGGGTGAGGAAACCCTCTGGGCATCACTCTTGAGTCCGAGGAGACCAAGACCGATGGGAGCCTTACTTACGGAAGCAGGAGTAGAGGGACCTAGCATGCAGTTTCATGTATAAACAACCTCTGATCCAGATTCTAAACTTCTTTCTTCCCCTATGAATTAGCTGTGTGACATTGTGCAAATGGCTCAACTGAACCCCGGTTTCCTCACCTGTAATATGGGAGCAACCGCATCCGCCTCGTTTACTCCATAAGGTTGTCATGAGGCCAGCCAGACCCCTGTTTTACAAGTGAGGATGCTGGAACCAGCCGGGCAGGGGACGAGCACTGACCTAAGAGTCCTCGAGGCTGAGCACGCTCCCTGCTGCTGGCCGGGCGTGTGCGCTAACCTCTGGGTCTCAGCTTCTCTTCTGTGGGAGGGCCAGATTAAAAGATCTCTAAGGGCCCGTCCAACACTAACTTTCCAGATTTCTCTGGTAAAAGCCCGGTATGTACAATAGAAAGGCTTTTTAGTGGTCTGTCAGCTCCCTGGGCTCAGCAGGGTGAAATTCATGTGGGACCATGTTCCAAGTTCTTGGTGGATTCTAGTGGGAGGACCAGGAGCTTCTGTGGTTCTGTCTGTCTGTCTGTCTGTCTGTCTGTCTTGGATGGCTTTGCTCCGTTAATCTCTTCCTTCCTGGTCCTGTTTTGAATGTAAGCTGAAAGCTCATTCGTCCATCTGCTTCTCTCTGTGCTTTTTGCTTTCTGCCAGCAGGACAAGCACCTTAATCCTCTAGACCTGCCTGTCACTGTAAGTAGCACCCCTGTGTGGAAAGGGCCCCCACTCTTCACCTGGGTGGGGAGGTCACAGCTGGGCAAGAATCTGACATCTGACCTAGATGTTCAGGGAACTCAAGACGCAGGAGAAGGTTGCCTGCTGTAAATCTCATTTGAGAATGTAGTGCAGATTAGAGTCACACAAAGGATTAAGGCGACGCCTGTCCCAGGGAATGTGGCCATCTTTCCTTGGTGACTGGCCTTTACGTGGCCAAGTCTGTGGGTCAGCCCGGGAAGATCAGATTCAGAAACAGCCTATGGCTTTCATCTAAGTGACGCCGTGACGTATCACCTCCCAACTTAATACAGCGAAGTGTAAAGGTAGATCCATGCCTTTTTGGACGCTGACTGGACTTTGGGGATTTTAAAAGGTTTAGACAGTTGATGAGGGAATTTAGATGCTCATTTCCTGTGTGAGGGCGCTTAGAGAGAGGCCAGCTCTGCAAGGACCTGAAAGAGGATGAGTGCTTCCTCCCCCACCCCCACCAGCCCCGCAGAGAAGCTTTTGGTCTGAGGCCTTTGTATTCTAGTAGTAGACCACTGTGTTACCCACTTTGTTAGTTGTCCACAGCAAGATTTAATCTCAAGCTGACCTCCCATAGCTACCAAAGAGGTTTCTGGGCCACTCCCCTCCTCCGCCAGTCAGTGTGTGCTCAGGACATGCAGAGTAAAACTTAGTGTTCCTGGCAGCGTCGGCGTTTGGAATGTGGCCAGAAATCCAGACGTGAAAGAAGAAAGGGACAGGGCTCGTGGATATTGCTCCTTGGGAGACGAGTGGCAGCTCCCTCAGGCCGATGGACCTGGAGTTCTCAGTAAATTACATTAAGGCAGCAGTTTGGAAAGTGAAGTCATACTAATTAACATTATAAGAAGTGATGGCTGACATTGGAAGGCAGAGTTGGAAGAATTATGAAAAGCTGTCAGAAAAACTAAAAGCATGGTAATCTGGGAGCAGTTCGTTTAGGGGAAAAGAGCTGCACATTTCAGCAGCTGCTTTAGGGCATCACAGTTGTCACAACCCTGAAGAATAAATGATGGTCACTTTGATGAAGCCAAGTCCTTGGCAGTGATTAAATTATAATCACTGCAGTCTCTTCTGAAATAAAGACATTTATGTAACATATTTTTAGAAGATTTGCATGAGAATGGTCAAAGTAATGGTTCTAAGAGGACCCTTAAAGCTTCCATCCCTGGGAGATTCACTTAAGTAGGATACTTCCCTGCATGTGTTAGATAAAGTGTTACTGTTAAAATCTGAACCAAACACAATTTAAAAAGTGACTCTATTATGAAAAATTACCCCCAAGCTCCCAACACATTCTCTGTGACAGTCAGAAGTGAGCTGGGAACTGCTCGCTGGGCCAGAGCGGCCACGCCCAGCTTCCGCTGCTGGTGAGGCCACTGGGGGGCTGCATGGGGTGCAGGCCAGAGCCCTTTCCTCGGCCTGGAGGGTCTGGAGTTGGAGTTGCATCAGAGCCGCTTCCAGCCTGGGCAGTGGGTGTCTGCCTGGGACAGTGACCAGTGGGTGCACTTGGGGACCATCATGCTGCTCTGTGCTCCGTGTGCATCGTCCATCGCCCGGCGTCCTTGTACCACAGTGTCTTGTCCTGCCACGGTAGCCGTTCCTCTTTGAAGATGGTGCGGTCCATTGTGCCACCGAGAAGGGGAACCCCATTTAAGTTAATCTGAACTCAGCAAAGGAAAATGTGAAGGAATTTGTCAGAGTGTAAAATCCATTGGTGGTCCATGGATTTTTTTTTTCCTATTTGTCCACTTTTTGTTTGAAAGGAATAAAAATGTAAAAGAAAAAGCCCCAGAGCTATGACATCACCTTCCTCTTGATAGTTGTCACAGCTGTGTGCCTGCCACATTGCCTTATGTTTGCTTCTTTTTCTTAATAGGATATGGCCAATGCATTCGCACAGAAGCACCTTCGATCCATAATCCTAAATGTAAGTTTCTGGAACAAGCTGTATTTTGTTACTATTGTTTTGTTAATATTAGTAATAATTATTGCTATTATTATAGTTATATTATTATTATTGAAATTACTATTGAGCAGGGAGGGCATTCAGAGGGAACTTACCAATAGGTACTAAACACTTCTTAAGGTGAAAAACTTTAATTTTTTTTTTTTTTTTTTTTTTTTTTTGGTAATCCTCAAAAAATCTGCGGAGCTGTGTCTAGAAGGTCTACCGGCCCACAAGGAATTGCAGAGCCTCAAAGGGGGAATTAAGGCCAACTGTGTTACTTGTTGCCCTGTAAATCCAAAAGTTTTTATCTGGGGAGTGTGTTAAAATAGGCACAAAAGAGGAAAGCGATTCAACACTGGTCATAAACCTGAATTGTGTGGGGCACTAGCAACCACGAATAAGACAGTGTGTTTGCTCTAGAAGAACTTCCTGTCCAGTAGGATAGACAAGCGATCATAGCACTGTGTGGTCAGCTTCCACGGAGGTTCATGGCCTGGGAGATTTCAGAGGAGAGGCAGTCAGTCTTTTGTGGAAGGAGAGGTGTCAGGAAGCCTTTAGAGGAATAGCTTCAGGTGAGGCTGAGGACACATAAGCAGACCAAGAAGAAAAGGGTTTCGGGGAGGGGCGTCTGGAACCTAGACAGTGTGCGATTGGGTGGAGGGGGAAGTGAGGAGCAGATCTGTGGAGAGACTGCAGTGTAGCGAAGGCCATATCGAGCAGGGTCTCAGCCTTTCTCCCAGGGGCAGTCGAGGGGATTTCATCAGGTTGGTGAAATAAGCAGACTTGCATTTCAGGAAGCTCACACTCCAAGATCTGTATATTTCCTGAGGGGTGGATGAGGGGGGAAAGTAGAGTAGGGGTTGGTGAGGAGCGGGGGACATCTGGAAAGAGGCCTACTTCCTTGTTACCAGGGTGGTGATTTGAGGTGGGAGAGAGCAGAGATGGGAGGTAGGGATGGTGGGAGCTGGGAAAGAGAGTCAAGGATGTGGATTAAACGGCCATTTTATCAGTTGTCAATAACAAGGGAGAAGTGGGAGACCACAGTGAAGGGAATAACACGAGAAATTTGGAGTCAAATGTGAAAGGCTTAATAATTCTGTACACGAACTTCGGAGTGACCTGCCCCCATTCTGCCATTAACCAGTCTTTGATCTTGAGCAATGCACTTAACTTCTGTGGGCTTCGATTTGCTCCTCTGGATGTGAGGGCTAAATGAGCTAATATATATTCAGTGCTTAGCAGGATGCCTGGCACGTGGTAAGCCCTGTGCTCCTATTGGCGGTTCTTTATGAACAGAATACAAAGGTGATAGAATTCAAGCAGTAAGCCCTGAGCACTGAAGTCCAGTGATCCGCAGGTCTGAGCACGCAGAGCCTGCCGACCTCACTGTACGCAATTAGCCCTTGCCTGCTGGCCGCTTCCCTGTCGCAGCCCCAGGGCCAGCCTGGCAGGAGGGACCCGAGCAAGTGCGCAAGCACTCTGCCTGCAAGTGACAGAGAGCACGCGGGTTCCCACGTGTTCTTGTCCACATTCCTAAGCAGCTGCCCTCCATGCCGTCCTCCGTATGTGTGGGATTGAGGGTGCCCTTTGGAGGGAAATTTGATGAATTTTGAGTCATATTATTGACTTGAATGGGGTTAGAAGTTCAGCTCATTTCTGGACAAACCTTGTGACAAGCTAAGATTCCGCTACAGAAGACAGTTTCGTGTCAGGACTCAGGCCTTAAATAGTCCGCTAGGAGATGGTTAATGTATGCTCACCTCAGTCCAGGGGTTTAACTGAGTCGAGCCAAAGAGCACAGGCCTCGAGGTAGCCGACAGTCAAACAAGATGTCAGGTGAAACCTCTGAGACGGTGACCCACGCAGCTGGAGCTGTACTTCTTCACGCTGTTGATGGCTACAGTAGTTACGTTTCCACTGCTGTGTCTAAGAAAGGGGGATTAAAGGGAATGGACACCAATATCACATGAACTTTAACCTCTCTTTGAAGTGGTTCTGTGAATTCTGGAGAGGTGAGAAGGAAGGGATGGGGTAGACAGGTAGGGAGAAGTTGGGGTAGCAGAGGGAGGGAACTTGGAGAAAGGAGGGGCTCACAGTGAGGCAAAGAAGAGGTGGGGGGGGTCGCAGAGCAGTGGCAGAGAAAGGAGCCCGGGCTGTGAGTGTCTGGCTGGGGCAAGGAAGGGAAACTAAGTGGGGAAGAGCAGAGCAGAGAGTGAAAAGTAAGTCGGGGAGATGGAGACAGACACTGCGACTTAGCTAAGAGATCTCTTGCCGGAGAGACCGAGGGGGTGCACAGGACAGAGGGAGGGGTGAGGGCATTAGCACACCCTCTAGCAAAAGAACAGAACAGCTTTGTCCAGTAGAAATTTCTGCAGCTATGGATGTGCTGTCCAGAATGGTAGCCACTAGCCACGTGTGGCTCCTAAGCACTTAAAATGCATGTAGTCTGACTGGGAAAGTAGTTTGTCATTTTAAAAAAATTTTAGTTGAAGTTTAAATACCCACATGTGGCTGGTAGCTACTCTTCGGGCTGCATGAGCTAGAGAAAGAAAGAGACAGAAGGAGAAAGCACGCTGGTGTCACACGGTGCAGAGACGAGGTCTAGCACAGTGCCGTCCAGGGGAAATATAATAGGAACCACTTATTTTATTTTAAATGTTCTAGCAGCAACATTAAAAAATGAATAGAGGAGTCCTGGCTGGTGTGGCTCAGTTGGTCAGGCATAATCCCGCAAACCAAAATGCTGCAGGTTCGATTCCCAGTCAGGGTACAATCTCGGGTGTGGGTTCCATCCTCAGGGCGCGTGCAAGAGGCAGCCAACTGATATTTCTTTCTCACATTGATGTTTCTCTCCCTCTCTCCCTCCCTTCCTCTCTCTCCGGGATCAATAAAAGAAAAAAATTTACATTATATTTAACCCAGTATATCCAAAATACTATGATTTCAACATGTAATCAATAGAAAAAATCATTAATGAGATACTGTACATTTCGTGTTTTTTGTACAAAGGCTCTGAGGTCTGGTGCATTTTTTCACTTATAGCGCATTTCATTTTGGCCACATTTCAATTGTTCAACAGCCACACGTGGCTAGTGGCCACCAAATTGGACTGCACAGGTCCAACGAGGTTGATCTTGAGCCAGAACCAGCCCTGGAGAGAGCTGATCTGACGTTAGAGGGAGCTTGAAAAAGATACTGACCTAGAGTTAGAAGTTCTGGAGCAGAGCTGTCTGCTAGAACTTTCCGTAATGAGGAAAATGTTCCATATCTTCCCTATCATTGCGTGGCAGCCACTAGCCATATGTGTCTAGTGAGCTTAAAATGTGGCTAGTGCTACTGAGGACCTGGATTTTTAACTTCAGTTAATTGCAAGTGACTTAAATGCAAAGAGCTGCATATGGCCAGTGGGTAACATATCGGACAGCACAGGCCTAGAGACACGGTTAGACTGAGTAAGAACACAAAGGGCACAGGGTGGTTCGCGTGGGAAACTGAGCAAGAATCTCATTTGGACAAGAAGAGACCAAGAATGACAGGATTTAGATGGTAGTAAGACAAAGTGGGGAGCAAGTAACACAGAGGAGCAAGCAGGAAGGAGCAGACCCTTGTGGAAATGAGAAGGAGACAGCTTGAGACAAGGACATAACCAAGCTTTGATCAGCCCTGGGGACAGCGGCAATGGAGAGTGCAGGACGAGGCAGAGACAGAGTGTGGGAACAGGAGAGGGGTGGGCATCAGAGGGGCAGATGGTGGTGCACTGAGAAGGGAGTGGGAGGAGAGTGGGCAGGGCAGTGTTCGAGGAGGGAGAGGGCCATGGAGGGAGCACGGGGCACAGGGAGGGGGACATACACTGACATGAGAGGCAGAGGAGACAAGTGTAGAAGAGGAAGGAGGGAGGAGGCAGTGAGGGGGGTTGGCCAAGGGATCCCTTCCACTTTGTGTAGGTGTCTGTATCATTAAAAGAAAATGACCTTTTCTAAAGCCTCTCTACTTGATGAGGCCATCAAAAACATTTTATTTGTCTAAGGGAAAACAAAAGAACGATACTGCCCAATTCTACAAGCAAATCTTTCCCTGTCACACTAGCTGTCGTCCTGGATTAAGTAATCAGTCTCTTCCGCACTTCGCAGTCCAGTTTGGTAGCCGTTAGCCACATGAGGCTGTTGAGCACTTGAAATGTGGCTAGTCTGAACTGAGATTAGTAACTGTCAATTGTGGTCATCAATATCTACCTGATTGAAGTAAGGTCCAGCCGCTGAGCTCCCGTGTCATAATCTCAGCGGGGTAGCCTCCCTCCTCTTTGGGGTGGCCAGGTGCAGCCTCCACCCTTCAGCCCACTTCCCCTGCCCAGGGGAGTGCAGAGAAAAGGAAGGTGCCCTTTGGGCCTATAGTGAATCATCTCTGCCTGAATCAAGCCCATTCACGCTCCATCCCCTTCTAGAACATGAAGTCCTCGTGTGTGGGAGGAAAACCCTGTTCCCTGCCCAGCGTACTTTATTTTTTACCAGCACGGATGTGACTCGTCAGTAACAGAAAATCAGTTCAGCCCCCTGCTCCCTGCCTTTGATTTTTCCAGCATGTGATCCGAGGGAACCGCCCAATCAAAACCGAGATGGCCCATCAGCTGTATGTCCTGCAAGTCCTGACCTTTAACCTTCTGGAAGAAAGGATGATGACCAAGATGGACCCCAATGACCAGGTAGGTGCCGGGTGGGGCAGAGCCTTCCTGGCTTAACCTGTATGCTGTTCGATGTGGTGCACTCCACCCTCAGGCTGTGAATTGAGTGCCTGCTGTGTGCAGAGACTGTTGTGTCTGCTCCTAGAAATCTAGCTGTGGGCCTCACCCCGCTGGTAAACCCTGGGACCAAGCCCAGCCCTGTCCTGCTAAGGCAGAGGTGATGCCTCTCTCCTCAGAGGTCCATCGGGGCCAGAGCTCCGCCCAAGCCCCGCCCACTCCCCCTTTCCCTTGCTTCCCTTGGTTAGCGACTGGCCTACTGACCGTCCGTTTCACCTCTCAGGCTCAGAGAGACATTATATTCGAATTGAGGAGGATTGCATTTGACGCAGAGTCTGACCCCGGCACTGTCCCCGGGAGTGGGACCGAAAAGCGCAAAGCCATGTATACCAAGGACTACAAAATGCTGGGATTTACTGTAAGTTTCCCGAAGCACAGACCTTAGCAGGCCTTCTCCCCTGACAGGAATCAGAGGGCCCACCCAGCTAGAGCCCAGGGCACCCCTCCTTCACATCGGTGGCCCTGGAATAGATGACACTAAGAGGCTAGAGGACCTTGATGCTTGCTTTGCCGCTGCGATGGCAGATGCCCAAGTTTACGTCAACATTGGCCTGTGAGACAAAGCCATCTGTAGGCAGGCCCAGGAGCACAGCCAAATGGGTGGAGAGGGGACCTAGGGCACCTCTCACAGCGGCAGTGAGGTGCTCTGAAAAGCTGATGTGGATATTTTGTAATAGGATACAGCTTGAGGGTGGAGTTAAACTCAATTAAATGCTTATGCACACCTACTCAGCGCCCAGCAGGATGCTGTGCACTGGGGATACAAAGTGAGTCGGCCACAGCCCTGTGGTCAGGGCTCACAGTCGTATGGTAGAGATGGGCATGCGAAAGAGCTATGACAGAGGTATAGCGGCATTCAGAGGACGGGCAACAGAGCTTCCCCTCAGTGACGCCACACAGAGCAAGACTGCTGAGCCTCAGACTGGGTCTCTCTATTCCTCCAGAACCACATCAACCCAGCGATGGACTTCACGCAGACTCCGCCGGGCATGCTGGCCTTGGACAACATGCTGTACTTGGCCAAAGTCCACCAGGACACCTACATCCGGGTAAAGGCCAAGGGCCTGCCTTCTCAGTCCTGGCGCCGCATCTCAGGCCTCCCTCCCTCACCTCCTTAGTCCTCTCCTCCCTCATCTCCCTTCCCTCTCCCCCGCAGATTGTCCTGGAGAACAGCAGTCGCGAAGACAAACATGAATGCCCCTTTGGCCGCAGTGCCATCGAGCTTACCAAGATGCTCTGCGAAATCCTCCAGGTCGGGGAGCTACGTAAGTCCTTGCAGCAACCTCGCTTCCTTCAGCCAGGCCATGTGATCAGTAGTCTGGTGGGCAGGGGGGGGTTATAAAGTTAGGTGTCAGTGGGGCTGGGTGACCTCAGTGACTGAGTGAGCTGTTATCTGTTTTATCCTTGTGAATGGGAATCTCAGCTATTGCTTTGTTCGAACTGGTAATTTGAACATGTTCAAGAACTACACCAGTATCCACTCATTCCTGGGTGTGAGGACTGACTGACTGCCACGGGGTGGAAGCAGACCAAGAGAAAGTGCCCTGGAGAAGAAGGCTCAGCGGGTGGGGCACGGCCCATCCCGCATCCCCATTAGCCCTGGTCCTCGCTCCGGTTCTGGTCCCCAGGCCTCAGTGCAGAGGACCCGAAGTTGCTGGGCGTGAGCTCCCAGCTCATCCTTTCCCTGCCTCTTCTCTTCCGCAGCCAACGAAGGGCGCAACGACTACCACCCGATGTTCTTTACCCACGACCGGGCCTTTGAAGAGCTCTTCGGGATCTGCATCCAGCTGCTGAACAAGACCTGGAAGGAGATGAGGGCAACGGCTGAGGACTTCAACAAGGTCAGGGTCGCAGAGCTCTGAGGCCCGTGGGCTGAGACCATCCCGTGACCGTCGGTGACAGCTGGCCAGGGCCAGGGAAATCCCCGAGCTGGGAAACCAGCTTGGTGTGCAGCGCCGAGTCACAAGACTGAGGCGGTAGGAGCCTCGGTCCCCTCGGTGGTACTTCCTCGTTGCCTGGAGGAACTGTCTTGCCCCTCCTGTCTTCCTTAGGGGACGGGAGGATGAGCGCGACAACGGTCCTTGTGGTTTGCTGAGCACCTGCTGTGTGCAGGCTCTGTTGGTTGCCTTTTCGTGAACTGGAAATGTCACGGAGAGGTCGGGGTGGATTATATGATACGCAGACCATGGGCACCTTCTCAGGGGCCACTCCCCAGTGCTCTCTGAGGGCCCCTCTGTGGAGCACGTGAGGACCTTAACAGCTGGTCATCTGGGACTTGAGTGTTTCGAACCTGCTCATCTCGTTGTAAAAAACTTGGAAAGTATGAAGAAGAAAAAGTTTCCTGTAATTCCACCACCCAGTGATGGTCATTTTTGTGTTTCACTGTAGTCTTTCTTTTCTGTAGACTCTTCCTTCACTGGTAGAGAGCTGACCAGATGTGCAGTGCGATAGCCTGCTTTTCCCTTGTTTGACAGGAAGTAACACGCTTTTTGGACACACTACAGTGTGCCAGGCACTGTGTCCCCATAGAGCATCTCCTAATCCCTCAGGCAACTCATATCAGAAATGTCTTTCTCTCTTTTTAAAGAGGAAGTAGAGGCCTGGGGATGTTAAGTGACTTGTTCAAGGAACAGGTGAAGGGACAGAGTCAAGATGTAAACCCATCTCTGACTCCAAAAACCTCCGCTCGTTCCACACCCTTGACTAATTGAAATCTATGAGAAATAAAGCATTTGTCATCACCAGTCATTTGTTCTAAATAACCGTCTGAGAAGGTGTGCCCTAGCATGCCGGTACTCTGTCCCCCCAGCCTAGGTTGTGCTCAAGACCCTGGGCCAGGGCAGAGCCTTGGTACCCCAGAGGCAGCCTGCCCGTGTCAGAGCGGGAGCGAGGGGGCCTATTCTCCCTGTCGCCTTAGGTGATGCAGGTTGTCCGAGAGCAGATCACTCGTGCCCTGCCCTCCAAACCCAACTCTTTGGATCAGTTCAAGAGCAAACTGCGCAGCCTGAGCTACTCTGAGATCCTGAGGCTGCGCCAGTCCGAGAGGATGAGTCAGGACGACTTCCAGTCCCCGCCGATTGTGTGAGTGCTGTCCCAGAGCGGGGTCGCGGGGAGGCAGCCCCGGCTCTGCCTTCCTTCCAGAGCGTCGCTGTGACCTTCTCCTCCTGGTCTCCTCTCCCCTCTCCCTCCATTCCCTCCCCCACAGGGAACTGAGGGAGAAGATCCAGCCCGAGATCCTAGAGCTGATCAAGCAGCAGCGCCTGAACCGGCTCTGCGAGGGCAGCAGCTTCCGAAAGATTGGGAATCGCCGACGGCAAGGTGAGGGGGCCCTGACCCACTGCACGGGGAGGGAGCCTGCCTGGGCGGACCCAGCAGACAGCAGGCAGGGGGCGCGCCACCCTTTGCCCTCTGTGTGCCCAGGCCTTTCCCAGAACTGCCCTCGCTCACCTGCTTCGCTTCCCTTGTGTTCCAGAACGTTTCTGGTACTGCCGCTTGGCACTGAACCACAAGGTCCTGCACTATGGTGACTTGGACGACAACCCTCAAGGGGAGGTGACATTTGAATCCCTGCAGGAGAAAAGTAGGTTCATTTCTCTGTTGCTGTGTCCTGGTAGCGGGGCTCGATGTCAGGAGAGTTCTAGTCTTGCCTGTTTCAAACTGCTGATCTGGTCTCAGGCCAGTTCTCTCTCTGGGCCCGTTTCTTCACTGTCAGAGGCTTCTCCCTCCGCCTAACTCACCGGGCTGTCTGGAGAATTCATTGAGATAGCAGAGGGGAATGGGTGCTGCAGGTCGTAAGAGGCAACACAAAGCTAATTTGAGAGGTGGTGGTTAAGAGCACGCTGCCTGGATTTACATCCTGGCTTTGCTACTAACTAATCAATCGCAAGTTCATTCCCCCTTCCACCTTGGTTCTTCTGTCAAAATAAAAGCTCCATGATCCTCATAAGAGGAGTGAATGAGGAATGTGTTTAAGGCACTTAGGACCAGTAGCAAGCAGGTAACAAGCAAAACTGTTAGCTGTTGCCACTGCTGTTTGCTGTGGTGGCATTGTCATTGTCATTACTGTGACGTGAAAGTGAGGCGGGTGTCGGAGGCTCCATGCCTTGGGGAAACAATCCAAGAGCCCTGAACTGACCTCCAGTCAGATCTGACAAGCCCAGCAGGCCATCGTCCATGGGAAGTGACAACAGAGGAGGGAACAATAGAAGGCCACACTTCCTGAGCTGAGGCAGCCCTTTGAGTCTAGGGGGGACTTCCCTTCTGGACCCGAAGGAAGAACCAACTTGTAGCATAAAGCTTCCAGAGACTAATTCCCTTCATTTAACAGTTCCTGTTGCGGACATTAAAGCCATTGTCACTGGGAAGGATTGTCCCCACATGAAGGAGAAAAGTGCTCTGAAACAGAACAAGGTGAGTGGAGAGGCAGGCCTGAGTCCAAGTTGCTGCCACAGTGATCCTTGGATGCCATTGGTGGTGGTGGGTTTTAGGTGCACAGTCTCTCACCCTCATTCCATCTCTCTCTAAATTATCCCTGAACCTTTTACTAAGATCAGTTTTGAACATATACAAAAGTAGACAGAACTCCTACATGTGCATCACCCAGCCCCACAACCACGGCAAGTTCTGTGCATCTGCCTCTCCGTCTCTTACCACATTGAAGAAAACCCCAAGTATTGCATCATTTCGTCTGTAAATATCTAGAATGTATCTCTGGATCGTGAGGACTCGTTTAACATAATCACAACACCATATCACCTAAAACGAAATAAAAAGTTATTTAATGTCAACTATTCCATTGATGTTTGAATTTCCACCAATTATTGTATAAATACTATAATTTCTGTATAAAATATGTAAATGTTTATACGTGCATACACACGAATACACATACACTCATTCCCATTTTGTTTGCAAAGTCAAACTCTAAATAAGGGTGACACTTTGTGATTAGTCTTTTAAGATTCTTTGTTCATAAGTTCCCCATCCTTCCCTTTCATCTTTTTTTTCTCTTTGCAGTTTATTAGTTGAAGAAACCAGGTTGCTTGTTGGGTAGTTTCCCAGAGTCTGAGACTTGCTGACTGTCTCCCCACGGTGCAGTTTAGCTTGTTCTCTGTCCCAGATCTGTAATTGGTAGAGAGATCTAGAGGCTTGATCTACTTTGGGTTTGACCTTTTTTTTGGATAAGACTCCTTCCTAGATGGTACTGTGTTCCATCAAGAGACCCATTAAGCATGGTCGTCTCTTTTCATGATGTCAGTACCCTGGCTGCTCAGCACCTCGTGCTGGTAGGAAGTTCAGGCCTGCTAACTAGTCCTTTTTGTTTATTAGCTGAGCTACTTCTCTAAAGAGAAACTTGCTGTCATCCGCTGTTAGTTTCCCAGTGGCACAGTTTACATAATAAAGGTGGATAAATGTTTCATTCTTTACTATTATGTACCTACTTTTAAAACAAAGAGTTAGTTCCCTGATACCATCCAACAGTGACCAACTTTGTGTCTGTGTTTTGTTTTGTTTTTTAGTATGTTTATGGACTCAGGATTTAATAAGCAAATTATATGTCTCAGCCCATTACCGTTATGTGGTCGGTGCTCCAATTTTCCCATCTTTGGCCACAATTTGATTCCATTGTTGAGGTTTGAAACTGTTGAGACCTTTCGGTTTAATTACCAAGATATATATTTAAGGTAATACACTATCATAGACTCTGACATTAAGAAGCTTCTGAGTATTGAGTAATGATTTTTCTCCAATCTTAAAAGTATCACCACATCTTAGGTGTGACTTGGGTGGGGAATGGGTGAGTTAAGGTTGATCAGTCACCACGGGGCCTCATCTCCAGCCACTCTTGGGCATGTGCCTGGGGCCTTGACGGTGTCGCATCTGAATCAGCACATTTGGTGATGGTGCCAGGTTACTCGGACTTTGGGCAAGATCTTGGGTGTGCAAAGCCCAGGCCGGTCCATTACCCAAACTGATTGAAACCTTTCTTCCTCAGGAGGTGTTGGAATTGGCTTTCTCCATCCTGTATGACCCTGACGAGACCTTGAACTTCATTGCGCCTAATAAGTATGAGGTGAGCAGTGTGGCGCTGCCTTGCATAGCCAAGCTTCTGTGATTCTTCAGCTGCAGGGAGGAGTGGGCAGAACAGGAACGTCCTGTCCCCTAAAGGCAGGAGGCTGCAGCCTGTCATGAAGGTGTTTTGGTACTGAGACTCTGCCAGCGGGGGGTCATTATCCCCCCACCCCCAGAACCAGGCCCTTCGGGTGACTGTTCAGTAGTAGCTGTGGGGTGTCATTGGAAAGACGGGGCCAGCTAGGAATAACTTGTTTACCTGGGAGTGGGAAAATTTTCCTCTTTTCTGTTTCTGTGTGGCCACCTACCCAAGCGAATCTGACCAGTCCCCCTTCCCCAGGGCTCCTGCCATATGTAGCAGATCTGGCCTGGGCTTTGAAGCCAAGTGGCTCTGGTCCTGCCGACAGGGGCTTAGAGTTTCATGGGCAGCACTGAGGAGACTAGATGTTACGTGAGTCAATGCGGTTGAGCCTGGGGAGCTCTGAGAGCCGCCAGAGGAAACCAGAGGCAGGGCTTCTGGAGGAAACGGGGAGGCGGGGCTTCTGGAAGAGGAGTCTCTGTTAGTCCCTGTCACCATGAGACCCTGACGTTTCTTTTCTATAGTACTTAATTTTAACATTTATTGAGTGGGTGTTTTTTTAGTTTACGTTGTTTGAGGTCCACAGTGGTTCCTTTTGTGTCCCACTTTTTTCACCTAATGTATTCTCCCTTCCCCTGTCACTAATTTCAGGGGTGATTTCAGGAACTTGCTGCTCAGGTGCTCAGGTCTTCTTTTGCTATATTCTTTAATTGCATTTTTAAAAATCGTACTTTATAATATCTTTGGGAGTTTAAATGTCAATCCGTCATAAAAACCAGGTCTTTTGAGAAAGTGAATGATCAGCTCCCAGCCTCTCTCTGCTATTATCCCAAGTCAGAGTTGCCTCTACTGAGTAGTGCCAGAAGGGACCGGCATGAGCCCTAGAAAAGGGGCCCTGGTAGGCCCTCCTGCTAACTGGGGGCCACCATGTGATATTTTGCCACTTGCTCTCCCCAGTACTGTATCTGGATTGATGGCCTCAGTGCCCTTCTGGGGAAGGACATGTCCAGCGAGCTGACGAAGAGCGACCTGGACACCCTGCTGAGCATGGAGATGAAGCTGCGTCTCCTGGACCTGGAGAACATCCAGATTCCAGAAGCCCCCCCACCAGTGCCCAAGGAGCCCAGCAGCTACGACTTTGTCTATCACTACAGCTGAGCCTGGCGCCGAAGGCGGCGGTGCCCAGGAAGGGACTTGGGGCCCAGAAGAAACACTCACAGTCTGGTGCCTTGTTTTTTGCTTGTAAAGAGTCTGTAGTGACCGTGGTGGCCAGTAAAAGCCAACCGCTCCTCAAACCCACCTCAGACCGCCCAGAGCTTCCTCTTGGTCCCCATCTCCTGTGAGTCATGAAGGCAAGTGCTCCAGCCTCCCTGTCGCTGTGGAGCTCGGGTTCAGGCCATGCGGAAAGAGCAGCAGATGCCCTTGCCTTTTGGGCCGCGAAACTGCTTCTTGAGCTGGATTGAAAAGCCACTCACCTTTTCTTCCTGAGCCTGCTCTCGGCGGTCAGCCGGCGCCCCGTGTGGGCAAGAGCTGGCCCAGGAAAGGCTGCCTGCAGAGGACCGACGTGCTGGGCATGTTGAGAGCCTTGGAGAGACTGCCTTTGGCTGACCCGTGCCTGTGACTTAGACCCAAGCAGAGGCCGTGCCCTTGCTCGTGTCATCTTTGCGGGCTCACTCCGGCCTCACAGGGCCAACGCGCTGATGCTGCTGCTGCTGCTGCTGAGGCTCGGCTCTAAAGCTCTGGTCTGTGGAGCCACCAGCTCTCTCGCCCATGCAGTTGTCTGGGCACATGGAAACTTCTACCTACAATCTCTCGGTCTCTCGTCCTGGCAAGCCAGAGTCAGGAAGGCCGAGTCCCATCCTCTTGGCCTCAAGGAACTCTGCAGGGAGAGCCCAGATGAGCCTGGGCCTAGACCGCTGGGGTCACGAGGTTCCACTCCCTTGCCCCCACAATTACATCTTTCCCTTCCTCTGGGAGCGATCTCCCACTGCCCCCGAAGCGCGTCCCCCTCCAGTTGGCTTTCCTTTGGCCTTCCCTCCCTCCCCATCCCAGCGCTGTGCTTCCTCCCTTGGGCCATGATTTCAGGGCGCTGGCTGAGGCCACAGCTGTGCCAATGGGGCATCCCTGGTGCTGCCGCACTTGTAAACCACACGCACAGCCTCTCCTTGGACATGTGTGAACATGGCACTCGGTATCGGTAGTCTGGCATGGTAGGCACTACCCAATGAAGAGTGTACTATATATTTTCTTTACTATAGGCCATACTTATACAGACGTGTATATATATTTATATATAAGCTCTACCTATCCTAGGACGGAATGTTTGAGGGGAAATAAAATTGGAGGCAAAAAAAAAAAAAAAGTAAGACTTCTAGTTGTGAGCCAAGACTGTAACCTGCGAGCAGCCAGGAGCTTCCTGTTAGTAACCATGTTTTCAATAAATACTCTTTCATGTACAAATTGTGGTTCCTACTAACAGCTCTTTGTCTGTTACTGGCTTCCTGCCAAAGGGAACTTTCACCTTGACAAGCCTTCATTTCCGTCGCGCCTGGGAGACTTCGGAGAGCTCTAGCTGGAGCGCTCAGCCCCCTTCCAAGAGCCGCTCTCTCCTCCTCAACCAGCCTGCCTCCGCCACTCACACACACACATACACCTGCCCGCAGATGTCACATCAGGACCCAGTGCTTTCTGCTCAGGCCTGCTGGGGTTCATCAGGGAAAGGCATACTGTACACCCCTGTGAACACGTCCTCCTGCTTCTTCCTGCCAGGGACACAGCCAGGGAACAGCTCGAGTACTTGTACCTTACAAAGAAGACATGCTCTTCGCCCTTTGTGTTGCCGTGCTCAGTGCCCAGCCTCCCAGCTGGTGTTTTAGGCTGTTGCTGCAAACCTCGGCCTTGGTATCTGGGAGGCCTGAATGGAGGCCATGGTGAGAGAAGAGGGCAAGGACACGCTCTTTCAAAAGGCATAGAAAGTACATGTGGTACAGGCCTTGAGGACTGAATAAAACCGAGACCGTGGGCAGCGATGGGTGCAATTGTAAGTGACTGGTAAGCGCAGAGTGAACTAATGCCTGTGAAATGCCAGCTGCTGCTGGTGGGGGCAGCAGCAGTTTGTGCAATAAACTGCTTATACTCTGGCCTCGAGCCATCTGTTCAGAGGGGCCAGGGAGCCCAGCTAAGACACTTGCAAGGATCTGTGTTTGCAGCCAGCGTTAGAGAGCCCAGGAGGGGGTTGGGGTGGGAGGGGGACAAAAAGCCCCAAAGTGGGCCTCTGCGACCCTGGCCTGCCCTGGCCTCCTAATGGACCTCCCTGTCTGCTGGCTCTGCCCCCTTTAATCCGTTCTTAAATGAGTTAAGTGCTAAGCTCCCTAGCTGGCATTTTTGGGACCACTGCGTCCTGCCCCTTGGCTACTTTTCCAACCATGGTTTTTGTTCTCCTCCTCCTCTCCCCTTACACGACCTTTTGAGATCATTCTTACAAAGTTTCAGGCACATAGAAAATGGCTCACAAATATTTATTACTTACTATCTCCCATGGATCTTTTGTAATGCCATGACTTGGCACTCCCCAGCTGGCTTGAGCAACCGCAAGAAAAAGCCCATGAGAGATTTATCTCTGTGTTCTTTCCATGGCTGCCCAGCACTGGGTGGGAATAAGGTAAACAATCTGTTCAACAGAAGTAAACAGGTGACTATTTTCTGGGTTCCCGCGGTGCGCAGGGCTCCGCAGCAGGTACCGGGCTCCAGAGCGAGGCCCGACTGAGCGCAGGAGAAACAAACGCCGACAGCACGAGCCGGTGCCCAGCGGCGGGCTCGAGAGACGCCCCCCGGGAAAGGCACCCGACGCGGGGTCGCTGCGGACAGTAGGGTGAGAACCCACCTCTGCCCCCGCCCCCAGCGGCTCTTAGCGGAAATGCTCCTCCCGATGGTGCAGCGCTGGGCCTCGCACTTCCGGCGGGAGAATCCTGGCAGGAGCACCCGTGGTCGAGGTGAGTGGGAACGCGGCTGGCCCCCGGACTCCGGGCCCCGGGCCCCCGGGCCCCCAGGCCCCCAGGCCCTCCAGGAGCCGGGGCCCGCCAGGCTCTGCGCGCCGCGCTGTGGGGCGCGCCTGGGCTCCCGTCCCGCCATGGAGGGAACCCAGGCCTCCACGCAGCCCCCTCGGCCGCCCTCCGCGCGCGCTGCCCCGGGTATTTCCTGAGCCCCCGCGACCAGCGGGGGTCTGGACCCAGACGGGAATCATGCCTGCACGGCCCTGCCCGCGGAGAGGCTGCATCGCGCGGTGGAGTGGGAGTGGGGGGCGACTCGTGGGTAAACAAGAAAACGTCAGGTGGTGGGAGGTGCTACAAGGATGAGGAGGGGGCCCGCGAGGAGAGTTCAGCCACGCAAAGGTCTATGAACAGTGTTCCAGGAGAGGGACCAGCAGGTGCAAAGGGCTCAGACTTGCTGTGTTTGACCAACCACCAGGGCCCGCGCGTTGGGGTGCTGGGTGCCCGGGGGAGTGGTGGGAGAGCGAGGTCGCAGATGCCCGCCTGCGGGGGCCAGGGGGTGTGTTCTGGTGGCCCTTCTGAGGAGCTGGGGTTCGCGAAGTGGCTGATGATCTGCTTTCTGTGCTTAAACCATTGCAGAGGCGGAGGGCGGGGTGCAGGGACACCAGTTAGGAAACTGTTGCGGTCAGTACATGAAAGACAATTGTGGCTGAGACTGTGATGGTGGAGTAGAGGCGAACAGGCGTAGATGGGTGAAGGAGGACACTGGGATGGACCTGGCAGGACAGAATTTGAGGGAAGAAAGAGTCATTGACGTGGGGGTTTAGGCTGAAGTAACCAGATGTATTATTCTGGCATTTACCAGTGATGTTGGGGGCATGAATCAAGGAATCGACTTGGAGCTCCATAAATTTTAGATATCTTGAGTGGAGCTCAAGTTGGATGTACTAGCCTGGAGCCTGTAGAAAAGGTTAGGGCTGATGTAAGGAATTTAGAAATCACTGGCATGTCAATCAGCTGGGAGGAGATTACTCAAGATGAGAATTAAGATAGTTAAGGGAGGCCAGGGTCCAACCCTCTGGCACAGGTTGGGCTGACCGAGAAAGAGCCAGAAAAACAGAAGACCCCAGAGGGTGTGGTGTGGCATCCAAGAGGTTTTCCCAGGAAGAGGAAGGGGTCAATTGTTTAAGATGCTGATGAGACTAGCAGCTTGGTCCTTGAAGGGGCAGCAAGGAGGAGGACATGGTGACTCAGTGGGGACAGGCTGGGGAAGTTTCACTATAAGGGGACCAGGAGGGGAGTAAGCCCCTACTGTGAGCCAGCATCACGTGCTTTACCTGTTGCCACTGACTTCCTTTCCCCAGGAGGCTCATGATTTTCTCCTCCGTTACGGTGAGGAAGATGAGGTCCAGACGTCAGGGAACTTAGGGTCATGAACTAGTAAGTAGAGAAGCCATGACTTGATCCCAGGCCTTTCCCAATCCAAGCCCAGCCTCTGAGCACTAAGCCGCATGGCCCATGTTACACTTGGGGTGATTGAGGGGAGCCGGGTGCTGTGCAGCCGATGGCTACCGCTCCGAGCTATGCAGGCCCCCAACACCCCCCACCCCACCCCCACCCCGCTGCCCTGAGGAAAATAAGGCAGAACTGCTTTCCTGGGCAAGTGAGATTTGAAAAAGAGCACTTACTCCTTTAAACCTGGTTTCCCTTATCATGAAATAAGGGCGGGGACCTTATCAGGTAAGGTCTCTCCATCTCCAGCGAGTTAGATGTACAGGAGTGCTTAAAAAGCGCACGTCGGGTAAGTGGCTAGATGATTTCTAAGAGCCCCATTAGCTGAGGTCTAATTTTGTGTTGGGGCTAGGTGACCTTCCAAACGATAAGAGAAGGGGTATTAACTTTGAGACAGTGCTCCCTGGGGGCTGGGTCAGTCATGGGGACTCCCTAGAAGTGGGGGACCTGGAACAGCTTTTGAAGGAAGGGCAGGATTTGAACAGTGAGGGGAGGGCGGAGGGCATTGCAGGATTGGGGCAGGAATTGCAGCAAAAGCAGAAGGTACGGACTGCCCTGGCTTGGAAGCCATGGGTAGGAACCACAGGGAGAGTGCTAGAAGGAAGATCTCTTAGTGCCGGCATGCCCTGTGGTCACCTGTGTAGCGTTAGCAGTCCTCATTAGGGAGCAGTTTTGCCCCCAGGGAACATCTGGCAATGTCTGGAGACATTCTCGTTTGTCATTATTGGGAAGAGGGGGAGGCATCTCCTGGGTGGAGACCAGAATTGCTGCTAAATGCGCTACAGTGCACAGGACAGGCCTTGTCCCTACAAAGCAGTATCTGGCTCCAATCTCAATAACGCCATGGTGGAGAAGCCCGGGTCTGGAGGACAGAGTGTGGGCGTTGAGGTCTGTGAGACCCCACCGTCTAGCTGTGTTAGCCGGGTGCTGACTATGGGAGGTGCAGAGAGACATGGATGTATCATGTCCGGGAGAGAGGGGGTCAGGAGAGGTGGTCATATTTGGGATATTTTGGGGAGATAGAGCTGACAGCATTTGTTGTTGAGTGTGGGCTGAGAGAAAAAGAGGAATCAAGGATGAGAACCACGTTGACGGCCTAAAAGACTAGGAGAATGGTGGTGCCATTGGCCGAGATGGGATGAGGAGCAGGTTTGAACAGAGGATAGGTGAGTCCTGGAAGACAGGAGTCCATCCCGGACAGGCCGGGTGTGAGATACTTGGTGTTAGATGTCCAAGCAAAGAGACAAGTAGGCAGCTGGGTATTCTGCACTCGGAGGGGAGGTCAGCCTACGGAAGGCATCTCAAGGGATGGGCCCACGTTAGGCGAAACAGCACTGTGGCTCTCAACGCCATGGAGGTAACACCCTCTTTTTAATGACAAATATTTTGTGAACAGCGCCCTCCCCCACTTACTATCTGAAGATGAAACTTGGGGTTTGAAAAAACTGCTTACACATAATTATATAAAAGTTGCCTGTGCCCTAACCATAAAGTAAAAGGGAAGTAATTAATAGTAAAATGTTTCAATATGTAAGTTCCTGGGCACAGGATACTAGAAGCTACAATGAAGCAGCGCGTGCTCTCCCCACTCCCGCAGAACCTCCGGGAGCGCAGGGTCACTGCACAGACCGCCCAGCCACGCTGGTAGCAGCCTGGCACCCTGTGTGCTGGGGTTTCTCCAAACGGGGAGCTTGTGGCACCCTTTTATCAAAAGCAGTTTTGTCTCCCTCCAGGGTACATGGTAAACATGCTCTTGGAAATGTTAGTGCCTGGGAGAACCATGGAGAAAACTGCCCTGTGTTACCTGTGAAACACCGCTGGGTTCTAGGTTCAGGGAATTATAAGCAGATCTTTCACGTACAGGAATCTCAAAGTCATGCAGGATGCAGAACAATTCTGGGTTATGTGGACTGCCCCCCTCATAGTCCTACTCACTGAAAGCTAGGAGTGTCCCCCCAAAGCACCACCACGGGTTTCCGAAGTTTCCCTGAAGAGAACCAGAGCCCCAGGGTATCCTTCAGGACATGAGCCTTGTGCCAGCTCCCAGGTGGCCTTGGGGGAAGGGAAATGATAACCCAGGTTCCAGAGTATAGCACCAATGTAAATAGTCCCTTCAGAAAGGACTGGGGAGGGGGAAGCGACCAGATGGTTCTAGGAAGGCTTCGAGGAAGTGGCATTCCAGCAGGGTGGGACCACCTCAAAGGAGGAGACTGGAGGAGGAAGGGCACAGATGAAGCAGTAGGCGGGATAATGCTGGACTAGGGGGTCCGCCTGGTCGCCCTGGGGCCTGGCACCCTCTGGGCACTCACTGGGTTTGGCCGGGTTGATAGGGAGCGAGGGAGTGGTTTAGTTTGGCAAGAACCTAATGCAGGCTCCTTGTCTGTGAGAGTGGTTGTTAGGGGCTGGGGCACGGCAGGTGTGGGTTTCTGGTCCATTTATAACACCCGAGAGACCAGATTAGTCCCCTAAAAACCACAGTCCCACTCTCTTGCAGCGAGGCGTCATTGTACAAAAAATTTCAGGTGTGCCAGGTGTGGGTGTGAGGCTAGTGTGGGCTTGGTGGGCCTTCCGGAAGACATAGACATCACTCAAATCATGCCCTGCCCAAGTTTGATGAAGGAATCATAGGGGAGCTGTGAGAGCACCCATCCCATGGGGGCGGGGTTCCTGAGGAAGCAACATTTGAGCCGAAGATGAGTAGATCAGCTGAGAAAGTCAGAGAGGACAGAGCATTAGGTTCCTTGAGGCAGCAGGCAAGAGCTTGGCTGCTGGGACTAGGGCGCAAGGGTGTGGAGCGGAGCCGAGAGGCCGGCAGGGGCTGGTCAGGCCTTTTTGGCCACAGGAAGGGTTTTGATCTGTATCTTGAGAGCACTGGAAGCCACAGAAGGGCTTTAAGCAGTGGTCTGACATGATCAGATTTACGCTTTAAAAAGGTCACTTTGGTAGCAATTCATGGAGAACAGCTTGAGGCGACGGGAGAGTGGATGTGACAGGGAGCTCTGCTCTGGGTGCCTGTGCTGGGGGTGGGGTCCTGCCTGCTCTGGTCTGCTCCCTGCGGGACAGGCAGGGGACAGGCACGGCGTGGGTGGAGCCCAGGACAGTCATGGTGTGGGTGGAGTCCAGGACAGGCACTGCATGGGCGGAGTCTGGTGGCCTTCACTCTGCCCAGGCCATCAGAGCTGCTTTTTCATCCTTCTAGCCTCAGACCTGGAGACCCATGAGCCCTGCAGCCGGCTAACCATGGCGAGGTTTGGCTCGGGCCACCAGCCCCTTAGGTGAGGACGCAGCCCAGGGATCCACTAAATGTCCTGAATCATGGAGGTGAAGAGAACTCAAATCAGGCGACATTCTTGTTGAAAGTCGTGGCCCAGACCAAGCGGCTCTTCCTGCAGCCTGTCTTTGGGAGAGGTGCCTGCCCCCACCGACCCCAGCTAGGGAGCTGCCACTTCCACGGATGGGGAGGTGGGTCCTCGACGTGGCCTTTCTGTGGAAGGCAGTGTTGACTCTGGGGCTGGTCCTTCTCTACTACTGCTTCTCCATTGGCATCACTTTCTACAACAAATGGCTGACGAAGGTAACTCAGCGGAGGGCCTGTGGTGTGGGGCGGAGCGGGGGCTGGGAGGGGGTGCCTGGGGCCACAGTGTCCCTTATATTTAACAGGAAGGCATGTGCTTCCACCAGTCAGACTGGAAGCCACTCACACTAGTGATAGGACAGGGCCCTACCGCCAGCCTTCCCAGGCCAGGGATTCTCCCGAAATGTTTGGATTGGAGGGAAATCGGGGGGTGGGGGTACACAGGAATGAGCTGGGGAGACTTGGGGTGATTAGGCAGCAGCTGTTGACCAACAGGTAGAAAAGTCGTTCAGTACCCTAACTGGCAGAGCCGTCCTGGCCCACCCTGGCTGCCACCTGGGTCTGGGCTGTGGGGAGCGGCCGGAGCAGGTAGCTAACAGGCGGTGGAAGGGGCGGAGACGGCACGGAGCTCACAGAGAGCCCTGTTCTTCCACCTGCTGTCTGCGTGACCTCCAAAACTAGGGCTCCGTCTCTCGTCTCTCATCTCTAGTACCAAGTGATTGTAATACAAGTGAAAGCCCTTAGGCAGCACCGAACTGGCCCCAGGCCCAGCGGGTAGAGGTGGGGCTGGGGGAGCGGAAAGGGAGCCGGATGAGGGCTGGCGGGCTAACCCTCACCTGGGCCATCTGTCTTTGGGCTCCGTCCGTGCAGAACTTCCACTTCCCCCTCTTCATGACGATGCTGCACCTAGCCGTGATCTTCCTGTTCTCCGCCCTGTCCCGGGGGCTGGCTCAGTGTTCCAGCCACAGGGCCCGCGTGGTGCTGAGCTGGACCGACTACCTCAGAAGAGTAGCTCCGACAGGTGTGCCCACGGGGAGGGCCCGGCAGGGGGAGGGTTGCTCAGGAGGCCATAGGCCAAGAGTCAAAGCGAGCCTTCCAGGGCCTTCAGAGGCTTAAAGCCTAGGCCCCTCCTTCCCTGCGCCATCCCGTACTTCCTCACTCCTCTCTGCCTGCCCTCCTCTCCCCGTTCTGCCTCTTACCTACTCCCCACCTTCCCACTCCCCCGGACGCCCCGGAAAAAGCTCCTGTGCAGCAGGGGCCTAGTCGCTCCCTTGCCCTTGAACATGCGCACTGAGCCGTGTTCCCAGGCCAGGAGCTGGTGCCGGGCGGAGTGTGTAGTCCCTGCCCTGGCCGAGCTGAGCGGAGAGGAAGGGAACCAACTGGGGCTGGGCGCTGGGCGCTGGGCGGGGCAGGGCGGGTTCCCTGGGAGCAAGGGCTGAGTTGGCTGAGACCTGGCGGGTGAGCGGGCCAGCCCATCCCGGGAAGGGAGGGCACCCTGCGCCCGGGACATGGTTAGCGTGAGTGAAGGTCCGAAAGGAAACCGGGAGTGTCTCAGGAGGCTGAGAACTCAGCCTTGGGGAGAGGTAGTGGGAGAAGTGAGAGGGTGGGAGGAGTCGTGTCCTGGAGGGCCAGGTCTTTCTCCGAGACCACTTTGCAGAGTTCTCAGGGTCAGATTAACACTTGTCATCCCGGGGGCGGGTTGCGGGAGCAACACAGGCCCCGGCCGGCCAGTGGTGTGGACTGCAGCCCGGATGCTGGAGCAGAGCGTTTCCCCTTGTTTTTGGCCAGGAGTTAACTTTTTCTTCTTTTACTTTCTTTTTTTTAAACCTCACCTGAGGCTATGCTCATTGATTTAGAGAGAAGGGAAGGGAGGGAGAGAAAGAGGGAGAAAAACACCCATGTGAGAGGGAAACATCAATGGGCTGTCTCTTGTGCGGGGCCCTTCCTGGGGGTGGAAAGAGCAGCCCAGGTGTGTGCCCTGAACCCTCGACCTGACCTTTGGGCTTGCCAGGGAACTGAGCTCCAAGTCCAACACCCCAAATCACACCCCCACCGACGCTATCGCACACACCCACCGGCCAGGGCCAGGAGTTAACCATTTAGTTGCTGGGTAGAAAGGAAGGCCCAAGGGCCCCCGTAGAAAGCCAGGGTGAGCAGGGCAAAGTGGGGGGGGGGGGCACTCAGGTGCCTCACGGAAGTGTTCTAATAACCGGTGCCCCCACCCTGCCTGCCCTTTCTCCCCCACGTGTCCCGCGGGCACCCCTCCGCTCCACAGCTCTGGCTACAGCGCTTGACGTGGGCTTGTCCAACTGGAGCTTCCTCTACATCACCGTCTCGCTGTGAGTACCGGCCACACCCGCCAGTCCCCGTCCGACCCCACCCCCGCCCCGCCCCCGCGGGCGGGCGCAGGCCTCTCAGTCTGTCCAGCTGGCTGCGTGCACACCTGGCGGACAAGCCAGCCACCGCTCTCTGAGGCCACCATCCTCGCAGCTGCTCTCTGACCCCCTGCAGCGCTCTGGAAACTTGCCAGCCTCTCCCTTAAGCTGGGCACACAGGGCATGCGGTGCCTGGCTGCCTGCCCGGCGGTCCGGGGAGGCCAGGGCTCAGGCAGAGCCGGGACAGGCGTGGCTCGGGAGGAGGGGGCGTGCAGTGCGCACAGCTGCGCGGAGGGAGGCAGAACAGTGACTTCTCATCTCCGACTTCGTGCTTCAGGAGCACAGTCCCTGCCTTCGCTTTTCCTCCTCCTCCTCCCCGTCTCCACTGAGGGGCAGGTAATAATAGGCCTCTGGGAGCTCCTTGTCAGACCTGCAGCCTTTTCTCCCGGGTGATAATGAGAGACGTCCTAGAGATTTCTTTCAATTAAAGGTCACGAAGCAGCCCAGATGACTCAGGCCACCTCCTGTCGTCCTTTGTGCCCAGATTGCCTGCTCCCCTGAGCAGAGCCAGTTGCCCTCAGGGAAGTCAGGCAGCTGTGCCCCGCCCCCCCCTTTCAGCCCACCAATGGTACGGTGAGCTCCTTTCTTGATGGTGGGTCCGAGCCCCGGGCACCAGCCTTGCATTGTGGTAATTTTCGCTTACAGGTACACAATGACCAAATCCTCAGCCGTCCTCTTCATCTTGATCTTCTCTCTGATCTTCAAGCTGGAGGAGCTGGTGAGGCCCCAGCATCCCTCTGTCCCCCTTACCCCCACAGCTGCTAAAAATAAAAAGGGGGATCTGAGCAGTGGCTCGTCACTACGTGAAAGAAGAGACAAGCCCAGCTAGGTGACAGAAACTCCCGTTGCTGAGGAAGGACGGGAGAGTGGGCACTACCGAGAATGTTTAGAAAGTGTGGCGGGGGAAATGACCAAAGGAGGAAGGGTTCCAGGAAGACGGGCCAGGTCAGGAGAAGCTGGACCAGAGGCCCCCTGCTGTGTGAGGCAGCGCCCGCTCTTTGTTTCCCAGGCCAGGGGAAGAGCGCGGCCACCTGGGTGCCTAGGACAGCCGTAGCAAAGCACCGCAGTACTTTCGGGCAGCTAGGGATGCTGGGGACGTGCCAGCTGAATCTCAGCCCTGTGTACATCCATGGGAAGGAGCCGGCCGGGGCCGGGGGATGAAGACGGGACAGCAAAGATGGCTGCTGGCCCGCAGACTCCAGGTGTGATGACCTTGAGACTCCCAAGTTAGTTGCCACCCGCTCTCTATCCTGATAGCGTGCGGCACTGGTCCTGGTGGTCCTGCTCATCGCTGGGGGCCTCTTCATGTTCACCTACAAGTCCACGCAGTTCAACATGGAGGGCTTTGCCTTGGTGCTGGGGGCCTCATTCATCGGCGGCATTCGCTGGACCCTCACCCAGATACTCCTGCAGAAGGCAGAACTTGGTGAGAGGGGGGCCCGGGCACCAGGTAGGCAGGGTGGAGGCAGGCCGGCCAGCCTGGTGGCTCACCCATGTCCCCATTCTGTAGGGCTCCAGAACCCCATTGACACCATGTTCCACCTGCAGCCACTCATGTTTCTCGGGCTCTTCCCTCTCTTTGCCATATTTGAAGGTAGGTTGGGCCGTCCACCTCGGGCACCTTAGTGCAGCAGATCCCCACCCCTCGCTCTGCCCCCAGCACTGCGGGGAGCTGCAGAGGATGCAGACGTCAAAGACATGCCCCACCCCCCTCGCAGCAGTGCCTGGTCTGGATAGACACTTAAACCAAATGGCCAGAATCCAACATGATATATGTGTTGTTTTTAAGATTTTATTTATTTTTAGAGAGAGGGGAAGGGAGGGAGAGAAACATCAATGTGTGAGCGATATATTGACCTGTTGCCTCTCATGTGGCCCCACCTGGAGACCTCGCCCCCCCAACCCAGGTATGTGTCCTGACTGGGAATCGAACCTGTAACCTTTCGGTTCTCAGGCCAGCATTCAGTCCACTGAGCCACACTAGCCAGGGCCCAACGTGATAAATGTTGACATAGAAAGTGTACAAAATATAGCAGACAATGACAATGAATGTGTCCAGCCCTAATCATTTCATATACATTAACTCTTGTGCTCCCCAAAACCCTGTGGGGCAGGACTACTGATATCCCCATCTTGCAGGTGAAAGAAACTGAGGCAGAGAGAAGTAACAGTAACCTTGCTTTGGGTCCCATGGCTCATAAATGAGCCTGAATGTGGATCCAGGAGCTGGCTCTAGGGTCCCCGCCACTTAGCCGTCATGCTGGGTTCTGCCTCTTGGGAGGAGCAGAGGGCCCTGAATTGTCTCGGGATGGCAGGTGGAAAACCAAGTCAAAAAGGCTTCCCTGACAGTGTATTTGCAGGGGGAATGAATGGTACCTTGACAGGTTGATGGGGGCGGGGCGTCCCAGGAAGTAGGAACAGTAGGTTCAGCGGAGTGGAGTGTGTGCTGGGTTGGTGGAGTGTGGGTTTGCGGGGACAGGGTGCCAGGGGCCAGTGCACAGGAGCCAGGGCAGCTGTACAGCCCCCCTCCACTGTCTCCTCCCAGAGGAGAGGGGAGGCCAGGAGCGCGGCGACGGTGGGAGGTGCAGTGCCATGCTCCTCCCTCCGGTGTTTTGGGATTACTCTTTGTCCTACAGTCCCTTCTGTCCTCGGGGTCATTACAGAAAATCCTGCCCTACATCCATTTAAGTCTCAAGCAGTGAAGCATCTCGAACCTCTCTGAGAAAATTATTCTGCGCCCCTGTTGTCCAGGAAACTTCTGTTCTGCAGCCCCATTTTCCTTCCTTTTTCAAATCTCTCCCATTCCTTCATTATGCCCCCCGCACCGAACGCCACTCCGCCCGCCCTCCCTCCCTGGGTGTTTACACTGTTCCCCATCTCTGCAAACCCTCATCCGAAAGCCCCTGGTAGTCGTCACTTAGAAAGCTGCATGGATTTCGCTCCTTTAATCTTTTCTGTAAATTAATCCCCCAAGCGCCTTCATTACTTATGTTGCTTTCCCTGAATTCCCTTCAATTTGCCCGTGCCTCTGCAGTGCTGCTGCGCCCGGCCCCAGACAAGACGTCCTACCTTGGGACGCTGTGTGCCTGCGGTGGGGGGGCAGGCTCTCTGCATTTCCTTGCTGCTTTTCTCCAAAAATTTCAAAGCCACAGGCCAGCCTCCTGCTCCCACAGGTGTGTCCTTTGTGCCTAGCTCAGGGCTCGCCTCATACCCTGCTAGTGCCCTGAGGGCCCTTTCCTGCAGGGTGGGGCCCAGGGAGTCACCCTCCCTGAGGGATGGCATTGGAGGACCACAAAGCCCTGGATGTCTGAGCAAAATTTGGTTCCTGGGTGCCTGTGTGGGTGTCCCTGGAATGAGGGACCGTGGCTTTTGTAGTATATTTATATGCAATGTTTGGTTTTTGAGAACTGTTCATCAAATTATACCATCTGTTTGAGAAGCCCTGGTCTAGTCCCAACCCTTTCATTTTATTAGTGGGGAAATGAGCTCCAGAAAGGGCGTGTGTCTCAGCCAAGTCCCACGGCCGTGCAGTAGCAAGGCTTGAATTAAAATGGCCAGGATTGGTAAGGGCAGGGTTTTGTCCTGGTTTGTAGGGGGCCCGCCTGAGATGGAGAACAAGGGACTCCCTTAGAGGGCCAGGGAGGGCGTCCACAGGCCTCACTCGGCGGGCTGCCCCGCCGCTCTTTGGCCTGTTTGCTGCCACAGCTGCAAAGGCCGTGTGAAGTGCCCACCTTCTTGCCCCTCCCACAGGTGGCGGGGAAGTGCCATGTGAAAGCAGGGTGCCCCCCGAGGATTTCCTGTGGGTACCATCCCTGTACTTAGCCGGGGGCTCTAGAGCGCCCTCCGCAACCCCGCCCTGCACTCTCCGAGGGTCTGCGGCCCCTGCTGCCCCGAGGCTCCCCAGCAGCCTCCGCTGCCTCCCTGTCCCCCCAGGCCTCGGGCCATCTGCGTGGGCTTTGCCCGGCTGCGGGGCGTGGGGGCCGCCCGGCAGGCACACCCAGGACGTGGTCGCCCCTCTCTCCCCCATTGCTTGCAGGTCTCCATTTGTCCACATCTGAGAAAATCTTCCGCTTCCAGGACACGGAGCTGCTCCTGCGGGTACTCGGGAGCCTCTTCCTCGGCGGGATTCTTGCCTTTGGTCTGGGCTTCTCCGAGTTCTTCCTGGTTTCCAGAACCTCCAGCCTCACCCTCTCCATTGCGGGCATTTTTAAGGTACAGACTCAGAGGGGACCCCCGAAGGTGCTCCTCACCAGCAGCTCCTGCGCCCCAGGGCCTGCGGAGAAGGGACAGAAGCACCTCTTCCGGGCGCTGAGCGCCATGCTCCCACCTGTACCCCTCCCGTCCTTGCTGCAGCCCTGTGAGGTGCGGAAGGTCACCAGACAGGAAGAGCCGCTGCCACCCTATGAAACACAGCTGGGTGGCTGAGCTGGGATGCAGAGCCAGGTCTGACTCCACTGGGCTTGAGACGCGTCTGCATTTCACGGGGAATGCCCGTGGTGGTCAGCGGCCATGCGGCCGCAGCCTGGAGCCACAGGTTGAGACGCTCCCCCACCGCCGTCCAGACTCAGCAGTAACAAGTTCTCTGATTGATGGGCGATGTCTGCCCTGGGCACGGCCAGGGACAGTGATGCCTGGAGTGCCCTGTGCTTACCGAGCCTGCCTTTACTGCCGCCTGGCAGCACTGTCGCCTCTCCTCTCGCCCCTTCTCCCTCTGCCACCACGCGCCCCTCATTCCTCCCCGGGCCCTGGAGGGAACCTGAACACCCCTGGCTCAGGTGGATGAGAGCTTCCTGTCTGATACTAGAGCAGTGTTGCCTAAAAGCAGAAATGTAGGGCTCCCCACGGGTCTTCTGTTGCCAACCTGATGACGAGGCGCACGCTTTGGCTCTCAGAACGCATCCTGCCACAGTGCCATTTGCAGCCACTGTGCATAAAGAACCCCGGGACCAGTGAGTGTCCTGAAGAGCCCAGGATGGCGTTGCATTCTCCCGTGGCAGCTGAGAGCTCCCCGTGTGCAGGTGCCGTCTGGAAGGGCGGCCCTCCTTATCCCTGCACACGTGGCCACATTTGGTTTGTTTTTATCCTGACAATCCTGTGAAAAGGGCCTCCTTTGTTCCCTCTCAGTAACACAAAGGAAAGCACTGCGTGCCAGCCTGGGCCTCTGAGCCCTGCAGAAACTTCTCTTTTCCCTGCAGGCCAACCTGCCCTGGCCTGGGAGTTCGGGCGAGCCCGGCTCTCCCCCGTGGATGTGCTCAGTACCTTGGCCCTCCGTGCAAAGGGGCCGAGTCATCCTGCTGATCACTTCCCCTTCCTGCTTCTCTGCCCACAGGAAGTCTGCACTTTGCTGTTGGCAGCTCATCTGCTGGGTGATCAGATCAGCCTCCTGAACTGGCTGGGTTTCGCCCTCTGCCTCTCGGGGATATCCCTGCATGTCGCCCTCAAGGCCCTGCCCTCCAGAGGTAACCGGGGCCCTTCGGAACCCTGTGTTCTGGTGACGTTCTCCCCTGCGACCTCTCAGCCCTTCTGAGTTCGCGTCCCAGCCCCGCCAGGAAGAGGCAGGAGGCCCTCAGCTTCACCAAAGTAGTTCCAGCCTGCGTGGCGCAGCCGCCTCTGCCTTGGCTGGTGCTCTAATTCAGGAAACAGGCTTGGTGGCTCTGCTGCTGCCACTCCTCTGAGACACTGGAGTCATCCCACTGGATGTGGGACGGCGAGGCTGGGGTGGGGGGCGTGGGCGACTGAGTGCACACTCAACCTCGGGGCACACCAAGAAGCTAGTACTGGGTCTGTAACTGGTCTCTCTGTCCCCAGGGGACGGCGGCCCCAAACCCTCCAAGGGGCTGGGTTCCAACCCTGACCTCGAGCTGCTGCTTCGGAGCAGCCAGGCGGAAGAAGACGGCAACGAGGCGGCCGAGGAGGAAGAGTACTTTGCAGCCCAGGGATAGCAGCGACCTGCAAGGGAGCGGCTGGGCAGCAGGTCTCCCCCAGCCTTCACACCGAACGGCAGCTCAGGGACCCAGTGGCTCCTCACAGCAGCTGGGAGCAGTGGGCCAGGACTGTCCCGGCCTGGGCCTCGGCAGCAAGCGACCACGTGGTGGGGCCTGGTCAGGGACTTGATCAGACAGAGGGCTGAGTACCAGGCCGGCCTCGGGCCTGGCCGGAGTGGGGCCCAAGCTGTGCCAGAGTCTCCGCGGAAGGAGAGAGAGGGCTGTTTCTCAACTGGCTGCCAGGATTATGATTCCAGAGGCATTTCTGAGGGGACTGGCTTGGACCACGGAGCGGTTGGGAAAGGGTGATGGAGAGGCAGGGGCTTTTCACCTGGACCGCCTTCCCTCAGAGAGCAGACCTCTGTATGGTTTGGAAATAAAGGGTTTACAGTCTCCTGGCTGTCTCATGTTGCTCAGAGGTGTGGGGGCTGGGGGCAGTCCGGGCCTGGCCCCTCCCTTCTCTGCCGGGCGCCTCCCGCAGCTCTCCAGGTCAAGTCACTGGTGCTCCCAGATGCAGCCCCAGGACCCGTCTCTGGTGGCCCAGGCACATCTGCAGGCAGGAAAAAGACTAAGATGTACTGAGTACAATATTCTGGGGGCCTTAAAGCCCTCATGGCCTGGATTTGAATCCTCTGTCACTTACTGGCCGTGTGACCCTAACCGAATTACTTAACCACTCTGTGCCACAGTTTTTCATCTGTGAGTTGGGGAAATAATCGTCTCAGAGTTGTTCTGAAGATTGCAAACAGTTTAAATGTCGTTTAAGTGTTTTGAAAATCCTTTTCGACAACCGTGGAACCAAGACCCTAAGTGAGTGGCTGACCTAGGGTTCACAGCCGGGTCTGTGTGCCCATGCGTATGCCCGTGGAACATACGTGGATGGGTTTGCAGGTCTCCAGGACTTCCAGTCACCTGCCCTAGACAAGTCACACCAGCCCTCTAGACTGCAGTCTTTACAAAACGGGCAGGGAGCCGCTTCCCCTGGATTGGGAGTGGCCGCGGGCCAGGGGGTCACAGCCTCCCAAGCAGAAGTGCTTTTAGGCATTCACAGCAGGTGGCGCCATTGCACCACAAGGTAACTCTCCGAACTGCCCAACCTACCACCGCTAACTCTCCAGATCCAGGCGGGGGTCCTTGGAAGAGGACAGTGGGCGTCTGCAGGTGGTGACTTGAACAGCCCTTGTTATGAATTGTTTTAATCAGATTGGAGCCATGAAAGCTCACTTTTAAGTCTAGGAGAACATTAATGCTTTAGGAACAGGGCTGGCAAACTTTGTAAAGGACCAGGTAGTAAATATTTCCCATTTGGGGGCCATTATGGTCTCCGTTGCAGCTTCTTGAGCCTGCCCATTGCAGCAGGAAAGTCACCACTGACAGACGGACAGAAACTAATGGGGGTGGCTGGGTTCCAGCAAAACCTTATTTACAGAAATAGGATCTGGCTTGCTGGCTATAGTTTTTAGCCAATCCGTGCTGTAGAAGAAACCTTAAGAATTGTTGAGTTCGGCTCCCAGTCCTACAGCTAGGGACACAGGTTGGGCGGGGGCGGTGGGCGTTGGGCAATGACTGGCCTGAGGTCCTCCCTCCGGACCCTGGGGCTCAGGAACCCGGCTTCACAGTGCAGACTTCCGCGGGGAGACCGGTACCTTATCTGGCTCCTACACCTCTGGCCCCCTTGGGTTCTGCAGGCTCAGGGGCCAGGATTAAAGGAAGCTTGTGCCCGCCGCGAGATGACGTGGGGAGAGCTAGCAGAAAGGAGGGACCGGGACCTCCTCGCCTCTACCTCTGTCTTGAGGAGCTGCTCAGGATGCAGGGTGCTTGGGCTACAGGAGAGCCTGCCAGAGCCCCCCGGCTCAGGTGGATAAGAGCTTCCTGTCTGCACCCCACCCCCCACCACACACACACACTGTCCCCCTCTTTCCACACAGAGAGCAAGAACTGCTGTCTGGTGCAGTAATTATAGGGTACAGAGCAGGGGCCCTGCCGTCCGCGTGTTGGGTTCAGTGACAGCCCCTCACTTAGCAGCAATTACCAGCGATCCTAGAGGAGGGCTCCCTTCCCTCCTCCCCCTCCCTGCCCACCCAATCGCCTGGCCTCCAGGCCAGACCGTGTTCACCCTCAGCTTTGAGCCCTAGAAGCACCTATGTTGTCTGCAGCCATTGCATCTCAGGGCTGCAGCGTTACCATGGCAACTCAGTGCTTGCACAGGTTTCAGGAGGCTGAGGATGTGACTTGTCTCTCTCCAAGGCTGTGGTGTCTGTCCCCACGAAGCCTACAGCTCTGGGGCTTCTGCAGAGGAGGGAGGGAATGAGGGCTGACCTGCGGGCTCGAGTTCTAAGTGCCTACATGCCCACCGACTCCCCCGGGAGCCTCCCGTGGAAGGAAGGTTATTGCTCCCAATATAAGAGGATGTCTGCAGTTGAGGTCGTGGTGGGGATGAGAACGAGCTGTGGTTTGCCTGTGGGAGAGACCTGTGGCAGCAGGCAGGACCAGGAATGCCTTCGTCTTGCTTTCATCCTTGTTCCGGCGCCCTTCTCTGCCACGAGGGCTCGGGGCCTCACCTCCATCCACATTTGCTCCACTCTGCTGAGAAAAAATGGAAAATCCCAGTGGCTTGAGAATGGAGTTACATGGAACCAGTGAATGGTCTTTGAGATACTTGCGAGAGCTTTCTGCATCACAGACTAACGAAGGATTGAGTTGGGTCCCCAATTCCCTGAGAACTGAGGGTGGGGACTCAGATCACCCAGTTGGGTTGACAGCATTCAGTGAGTGCTGATCCCATGCCAGACATTGTGTTGAGCTTGGGATAGAGACATTTGTCCTTGGAGAGATGGCAAATGGGGCCATCCTTCCTCCCAGCCCAGGGATGTGTTGAGGCAGGGGACCAGGGACACAGGGAGAAGACCAGAATGGACCAGGCACTGGGCACCCTCAGGGCCTCTCACGTAGGCTACTTAATGCCCAAGCCCCCAGACAGCAGGGGCTGACCGTACCCATTTCACAGCTGTGGGAACAGCTTGTAGAGGTTAAGCCCGACAGTGGCCGATAGCATGGCTCAGGCACCCCACCAGACTGGGATCCACTTTCCTGCCCTGTGGTTAGCTGTGTGTCCTGGGCATGTTGCTGATCCCATCTGAGCCTGTTTCATTGTCTATAGAGCAGGAATCATAGTGCTTAGCTATTGTAAAGATGAAATAATGTCTGCAGAACAGTAGCCCAGCGCTGGGCACGTAGTAATAGCCACTTAGCAAATGTCAGCAATGAGGATAAGACAAAACTTGCCCAGGTGACAAAGCCAGTGAGAGGAGGACAAGCATAGGAACCCCTCTCGGCTTCTCAGGGTCACCGTCCTTGCTACAATGGATGGCACGGTGGAGGCACTTACTAGACACTTGTTCTGCGAAGGAATTTCCAACAGTGGGAACTGAAGTGGGGATTTTCCAGATCTCGGGGACCATCCCAACTTCCAAATGGTCGGCCCGCAAGAAAGCTGTTCCCCACCACCACCACCCATGCCTGCCGGCCTCCAGCCCGCCAGCCGCTCCCAGAGCCTTCGCGCTAACCGTGCGGCCCTGACATCCGCCTGGCCTTTTGCCCCTACTGTGTAGGAACCAGTGACCTTGACTTCTGTTCCCATGGTTATCTGCAGTTTTGTTGGCAACTAGTTCATTGCCTAGAAACAGACCCGTAGCCTTGGTTCTGCTGGTCTCCTGCTGGCGGGGCTGTCCCTTTCTCCTGGACATCTGATGAGAGCTCTCCTGCTGGGACAACAGAGGGACGGAACGCAGAACCAGGAGAAAATGCATTAACATGCAGTTGATAAATTTTCCTGGCACAGCCACGATGCGCCCTGCCCCGTGGGAGCTGCTGGAGATAATAGAAGTCATTAAGACGCTGTCGCGGTCCTCAAGGAACTTCTACGGGACCTTTTTAATCCAATAGGTTCCCTGGGAAGTAGACTCGGGGATGAAGATTAGAGTGTAGGATGTTGTTTAGAAAATGGTCTTCAGGAAAACACACGTGGGAGGCAGGAGAAGGACGGCGGAGGGTGCGGGAGAAGCTGGGCCCTGACCAAGGGCTTAGGACCTCACGGAGAGCCAGCCCTCGAGATGAGACAGCCCTTCAGACTTGTCCCAAGGTGGGGTGAGAGGCTCAGGCCTCAGCGTGCCCCCCGATCTGTCACTGGAAGTGGGCCTACCCCTGGAAGGAGGTGTGACTTTGGGTAAGGCTGTTTTGCTCCAACCCAGAGAATCTCCAAAGAGAGCTGACAGCAGAGGGCCATTCTTCAGCCCCAGTCCCGGCCGCTGGGGAGTCCTCCATTCTCACAGGAGGACCTGAGTGGCTCATCAGAGCCTGCACACCCACCATGTCCACCGCCCGGCTTCCAGGACACCCAGGGGTCCCTGCAAGAGGGAAAAAGAACATCTGGTAAGTACCCGCACCTGGGCATTTCTTCTGGGAGAGGGCACCTGACCCAAAAAAGGTTAAGAATCACCGGTCTAGGGAAAGCCAGACTTGTCGAAAACTTCGAAACAGCACGATCAGAGATGTATGCTATAGGCGCTCGATAGAGATGATGGATGGATGAGAGGTTGGATAGGTGGATGGATGGATGGACGGATACCATATTCAAACAATGAATGGGAGGCACAGACAAAGGAACCACCGGTTCTGCCTAGGGCAGGGGGAGAGTGAAGATGTTCGGGAGGAGCTGACTGTGTTGAGCAGAGTCTTGAAAGACTGAATGCGAGTTGCCAAGTAGGCGTAAGAGGCGGGGGAAGGGGGTTGCTGATGTGAAGACGCAGAAGCAGGAGGATGGTGTGTTCGGTACTGTAGGAGTTAGTTCACCAGCGGAAGAGGAGGGGGCCCCCACCTTTGAAAAGTGCCCAGTCCCACAGGAGGTAACCTGATAGGAAATTCTCCTCCCAGGTTGCTCTTGAGCAAGGGGATGTTTCCTCCCCTTCTCCGCCAACATTCACCAATTGCCTGTGTCTCTCCGTGTGAGGAGAGGGGGACCCTAAATATAATGCCACCGGGTAAGTGAGGAGCATCAGGCCGTTCACCACATCCTTCCCTGTCCTTGACTTCACTCCTGCAGCCCGGCCCTGGGAAGTCGGTTTTATTAGCCGCCCCACTTTCCAGATGAGAAACAGGCTTGGGGAGGCGACAAGCAGCTTGCCCAAGGTCGCTCGGCTCACTAGCTCCCAAAGCAGCAGGGGACCCCCTGGGGTCGTGCTTCCGGCGCAGCCCCGCACGTCGCTGCAGTCTGGCCTTCTGGCTGGGATGCCAGCAGCCTGGGCATCCTCCTGGGATGGCGCTCCTCTAGGGACGTCAAGAATGGTCACCCTGCAGGGGGCCGAGGGGCAGCATCCCTCTGGCCATATTTTGCTCCGGGAGGAATCCCCCACTGAGCCAGAGCCTCCGTGTCCTGTGGTAGGGCTGTCCCATGAATTAAACATGCCCCCGTGGTTAGCTCGGTAATGCTTTTATTAATAGTTAATTACTCAACGCGCACTGGGGAAATGAGACTCACTCAGGCCTCGTAAATTAAGACAGTGATCTTGTGAAGGAAACCAATGGGAGTTCATTACCCCAGCCCCTCCCCACAGCATCCCTGAGCTTGCCGGTTAGTAGCGCTAAACGAGGCTGGGGGGTCAGGGTCGGGGGACGGGACCTTCTCAGGGTGGAGCTGGCACGTAGGGAATGAACACTGCCAGTTTTCTGGGAGAGCAAGGGTCCGAGAGGCGGAATGGAAGCGTCAGCTGGAAATGTTATTGCTGCAGCCAGCCATCAGCCTAGGTGCCCCCTCACTGCTAGGGACTCCGCACAGCCTCCAGGGATTCCCATGCAGGGCAAGGCCGCCTGTCTCAGGCGTGGGGCTCCCTCCCTCAGCGCGGGGGACAGGAGCAGAGCTAAGGCACCCTACCCAGAGCCTCGGGCCTCCACCTCCCGCCCACCCCACCAGGACCTTTCTCATTTCACCAGCGTGGAGCCGTCCCCTCCTCAGGTTCCCCAATCCTGATTTTGCCGCTGACCTGGAGACAGGACTTGTTCTCACCTGGTCTGACTTTTCTCAGTTTAACGCGCTCCCATGTTTTGGTTCCCAGAGGACAGGAGCCCCCTCCGTTCATCTTCCTGGGACACGAGGACCGACGCCTGCCTGGACCTGACCGCGTGGCAGGACCTGTGCCCCTGGTTCACGTGCGTCAGCTCTCATTCTTAGCCGTGTGACTCCGGGCCAGTGACTCTGGGCCAGTGACTCCACTCCCTGGGGCCCCATTTCCTCATCTGGAAAGGGAGACGACAGTAATACCAGCGTGCGGCGCGACGGCGATGGTCAAACGAGGTAGAGAACACGTAACGCACTGGGACCACCGCCTAGCACACCTCGGGTTCTCCCTCGGTGGCCACGATTACGACCCCCCAGCCATGCTGCCATTTTACCGATAAGCAAAGTGAGGTTTGAAATACATTCTTTTGCCTGAGGACACATAACCCAGAACTTCACGTTGCCAAAGCTCATCACTCTCCTCCCACGGGGGCAACGTGGGAGGGCGATCACCCCTCCAAAAGAGCACAGTGACCGAGTCCCAGGACCCAGGAATGCTCTGCCTTCTGTCCCCAGGTCACAGAGCCTCACCTCGGCAGCCCGAGCTGAGATGCCAGTTTACCTAGGCTCTGCTGTCAGTCTGGCTGGACCCCAAATCCCGCCTCACCCCAGACCTGTCACATGGACCTTGGAACCTCAGCTGCCACTCTGACAAAGTGGCCTCCTGGGAACACCCACCTCCTTGCACAATCGCAGGATTTCTGTTTGAAAGTGCCTAACATCTAGTGCCTTGTTTCAGAGCCCTGCACCTGGGTTTCTTTATATGTAACCCGGGGATTGCATATAAAAGCCTCCCTCACTGGGCTGTCGGAGCCCCACGGAGATAATGGGCATCACTGTGGCTGGCAAACAGGGAAAGGTAACCTGGGCGAGCTGCAGGTGTTCCTGGTCCAGGCCCCTCAAAGGCAGGGATTTTCAGGGAGCCTCTGGGGTGTGAACACTGCCCACGGGTGGATGCAATTACCCCTGGAGGAGGGCTCTGCTGGGTCAGGCAGTGCGGCAGGTTGGGGACAATGTACCTTCGGACACCCCCACTGGCCACCAGCCGCTTTTCAGGTGGAGGTCAGCCTCTCTGCTGTCACCCTCCCGCCCCAAACTGCCAGAGCCACACGCAGGGGACGAGGAGTCCGGGGTGGGAGATTGAAGCCTCCCCCTGTGAGCGAGCACGAGTCGCTGAGGAGTGCGATTCCGGGTTCATATATAATATGTAGCGTCAGATTTAAATGTCACTGCTGCAGGCGGCTGACCCGGGTCCCCACACAATGGGCCCCGAGGGGCGCCTCGGCTGTCTCTTCATCTTCTTGGCAGTAGCTGACCAAAGGAAGGGAGATTTGGTTTCTTAAAAAACTAAACAGTTGTAAAGCACTCTGGTGTTGCCTGGGCAACAGCCGAGGGGGAGAGAGAGCATCTTATTGTTTAAAGTTATTCTTGCTAGATTTCAAAGGGCTGTTCTGAAAAGGGCTGCATTGTCCAAGCAGCCAGGCTGGGCCGCTCTCCCCCTCGGCCCGCTGCGCATTCCCAGTCCTGCTTTCCTTCAGCCCTCAGCCCCACTGCCCAGCCCCAGGCTGTGGGAGCCTTCACTGCGGTGCTGGGCGCCAGGGTGCCAGAGACGAGTTCCTCCCTGCACCCTGCACATTCACCCCCAGGCCCAGCGGGGCTCACACCGAGTACACACACCGCCAACACGCTGGCGTGGAGTGCTCCCTGAGGCCTGGGCTGTCCTTCCAACCACCTCTGACGGGGGCGTATAGATGTAAGCATGGCTCGGTGATGTAGGAGTCAGCGCACAGGTGCCTGGAGGAAGCCTCGGCCGTATAATCTGGAGGAAGGCTTCTTGGTTTTTCAGACCAGCCAGGAACCAGATGAAGGTGGCCATGGTCCCTGCGTAGGGGACATGGCAGCGTGCGGCTGCTGAGGTCATTCAAGACCTTGCCGAGTGGTATCCTGTGTCCCTCTGCCCCTCGCGTGACACTGCATTGGAATTGCTCACGCATCCCTTTTCCCCGTGAGACTGTCAACTCCCTGACGGCAGGCGGCATCTCTTCCTCTCTGTGTGTTCTCATCAGCTGCCCCGAATCCTCTCAGGAGCAAGGACAATTCTGAAACTCCAGATGAAACGCACATATATTTTTAATTAAAAAATGTTTAGGGAACGCATACACATGATACAAAATTCAAAGGGTTTAAAAAGAGTAAATACCTGTGACTTCTGGTGCCCAGTCTCCCTCTGTGGGGTAGTCATGATTTCCAGCTTCCAGTGCATACTTCCAGAGATATTCTGCCGAGATAGAGGCAAATGGGCATCAAATGAAATACATTATTCACCTCTAGCTCCTGCGTCTAGCACAGTGTCCAGCACATAGTCATAGATACTTTATAAAACTTTATCAGATAGATGGACACACAAACATGTTGGGTGGGTGGGTGGATGGGTAGGTGGGTAGGTAGAGAGGTACAGCTCTTGTACTGTTATGGGTTTTTTTCCCCCAGGTGTCTATGTTCCCCAATAAAAATTCCTTCAGAGAAAGATGGAAGACCCAGCTTTAGAGACGCTGAATCTCAAGGGCCTACGATATTCAGATGCAGACATCCAATAAGTCACTGGATTGTGGTTGTATCAGAGAAGAGTTTTGCTCTGCAGCTAATAGAGACCCAACTACAAAGGCTTAAATCCATACAAGTTTCATTTTCCTCATGAGGAGAAGTTCCAATAGAGGTACAGCCCTCAAGGATATCAGGGTTGAGGTCACTGTGGTGCCCTTGACCTTCCCTTCATGGTCTCAAAAGAAGTTGTTGGGGGAAGGAGCCTCACCCATCCTGTCTGTATTCTAGGGAGGAAGAAAGAGGAAGAAGAGGGGCAAAAGGATGAGCCAACATCCTATAAAAAGCCTGTTCCTGGAAGCCCCACCCAGTGGCTTTTCATGATATCTCCCTGGCAACCCCTAGGTGCACAGGAGACTGGGATATGCGGCTTTTAAGGTGGGGACATTACTCCCCCAGATAATATTGGGGATCGATTAGGAGGAAAGAGGGACTGGATAAAGAGTAGGTAGCTAGCAGCCTCTGCCAGGGGAGTGGGGCATCAGAGGAGAGCTCTGGGCCGAGGAGCGACACGGCAGCAAGGTGCCCCCGGGGAAGGCACACGCTGGGGCACAGCGGCGGGAAAGCTCAGGGCACATCCCACATTCGCATTCAGTCCTGTGCCTCCAGCTTCTAAGCATCTCCGGAATGGGACCACTTCTCCCTGTCCTGCGCTGGTCAGAGCTACCGCCATCTTCACAGCAGCAGCCTCGTACCTGGTCTCCTGCTCCCTTCCGACCCACTACTCTGACCCTGTTCTCCGGCCGGCACTTACCATGACCTCTGTTCCATAGATTGGGACGCCTGTCTCCCTGCTCAACACTCTACAGTAGTGTGCGTGTCCCTCAGAATGAGCGCCTAAGTCCTCACTTGATGGACTGACTTGATGGAAACCCTACTTCCTCCGTCCTGTCCCCATCTGTCACTTTGCTCCAGCCATGCTGACCGCCTGTCCCCTTCCCCCTCCAGAGCCCTCACACTTGCTGTTGCCACTGCCCAGAATGAATGTCACTCAAGCCTTCATGGGGCCGCTCCTCTGCCTCCTCCGGTCCTTGCTCGAATATCACTTCCCCGGGGAGGTCCCCTGACCATTGTGCCTATAACCCCTTGTCATCATTCCCTCCTCCAGCATTTAACCCATCTGGGGCCACGGGCTCGCGGGCCAGTGGTGAAGCCTACAGACACCTTCCCAGGCGGCACAGAAGAAAATATGTAGAATTACAAAGGAAATCAATTATATTGAAATACAGTTTTCAAAATATTTGCAAAACAAATGTTGTGATATACTACTACAGCGCTTCCTTATTCATGCGCTAAATAATAAGATGCAGAGGCAGGTCTGTTAACCACCACAATTTTGAAGCGAAGATGAGTGCCAATGATATTTTGAAATATCTGCAACAACTCTAACATGATAGGAAATATCTGATTTCTGCTGGAGACAGTCACAGGCATTGCTAATATGATCAAGGTGTGTGGCCAACATTTATCATTGGAGAGAAATGCTATATTTCAGTTAGAGGTTAATGAAATAAAAAGGCAATTCCTCCCCCTGCCCCACCTCTAACTTCACCAACTCCCCGAATTCTGTGTATAGATCCCTTAGGGGGGGAGTCTGGGTTTGTTTGTTTTTTTTAAGTTCTTGTCTTTGCCTGACATTAATACATTTATTTGTTAACTTGCTTACTGTCAGGTCCTCCCAGGAGAGTAGAGATTTGATCTGTACTGTTCTCTGCTGTCTATTCAGGACCTAGGACACTGCCAGGCACGTAAGTGGTCAACACATTTTTTAAAAATAAATGAACAAGCAAGAGATAAGGCTGGAGAGACAGCGAGGCTGGAGCTAGATGTGAAGGGTCTTGACTGCCACACTCAGGAGCGTGGCTGTGACCCTGGGAGGGGAGATGGGCCCTGGAGAGGTCACTGTCCCCACGGCAGCCAGGCTGACGGGCTGATGGGGAGGTGAGGAGACAGCCTGTCTTCGGAGGCAGCTTTCCGAGGGACGGTCAGGCATAAACTGCGTCCATCGTGAATGTCAGCAGCCACTTTGCGCCCTGCTGGCCTGTCTCCTCCTTCCAACCTCCCTGGATGTTACACAGTGACCTTGGGGAGCCGGGCCCAGGGCCCTGTCATCATTCTTCGGTGTTTCCCAGTCATTACAGGCGTGCCAGGCAGCAAGGATAGGACCCGCGGGGCTGAGAAGGCGGGCTCGGGGGTGGGAAGGGAAGGGGAGACCCAAGGGCTCATGATTCACCTTGGGGACATCTCAACGGCAGCTACCACAGAGCGACCTGGTGTGTCAGGCCCTGAAGCCCAGGAGGAGACGGACCCCCCCCTCCCAGCCTGGGGCTGGCTAGTTAGGGCCATGGGTTTTACAGCAACCTGAGAACCTGAGGAAAGAGCGAATTCTTGGAATCGGGCCGACTCGGGTGAGATCCTGGATCGGCCACTTGTTCTTTAATTGCATGCTCTTGAGCATCCTGCATAACCGCTCCATGCCTGTCTCCACAGCCACGAGAGAGGGTGCGTGAAGGTTTGGCGGGGAGCACGATGAATCTAAAGCAACTCAATGTCAGGTGCGTGGTGGACACTCAACAAACGGTTGCCCTTGTCACTGTTAACATATAGCAAATGACTGGGGCCAATAGCCCCTCTACTGCTCGCTGGCACCAGTAACAGTCCACTTTGTCACTCTGGAGGTGGGAGGATAAGGTGGTAGTGCAGGAGCCAGTAAGAGCAGAGTGGAAAGAAAAAAACAAGCTCTGGAGTGAGACAGATCTGGGTTCAAGTTTAGCTGTGTGACCTTGAGTAAGCCACCTCACTGCTCCAAACCTCAGCTTTCTAGTTCAAAAAAAGGGGAGTGCCTTCTTCTCATGGTGCCGTGAGGGCTACTGGATAAGAATGACATGTGAAAGGCCCCAGGGAGAGGGCCTGACCCGCAGTATGAAGTACGGGCTCAGTCACCAGTCCCCGTGAATACATCATCGCAACCCGAGCCCCTGTGCAGCGAGCCAAGGAGGAGAAGGGAACAGGAGTAATTCCCCCGTTTTTGTCCAGCACTTCATACGCTAGAAAGCCCTCCTCCACGTCCGTCATTACATTGGAGCCTCATTTCAGCACTTCAGGATGAACGGGACTGAGAGTTTGATCCGCATTTGACAACCGGACACGGGAGCTCAGGCAGTGGCGGGCTCACAGAAGCAGTCTGCTGAGGTCACGCGGCGGTAAGACTTCGGGCGGGGTATGAAGCCAGGTGTCTCAGCTGCCAGCTCTTTTCAGCTCAGACACTCGGCTATGCACTCACTCAACATGTATTCCCGGAGCTGAGCCCCAGGGCTATGGCAATAACGGGGCAGACACGATGCGGCTCTCGAGGAACGGGGAGGCTGGCGGACTCAGAACCGAGAGGTCTCATCCCAGTCTGCACTGATCACAGGAAGGCCCATGTCTGCTCGGGGAGGACAGATCAGGAAGCACCCCGAGTTCAGAGTTGTGGCTCCGTGTCCTACCTTGGGCAGTGAGCAGGCCAGGAACAGAAGAGCTCTCTGCCCTTGGGGTTAAATCATTAATAAATCCAGAGATAGACACTACCCCAGCATAAACAAGAAACCTAAAATAAAGGGTTCTGTGGCCACAAGCCTTCAGGAAATGCTACCGCATCTCCTGCTCTCCCTGAGAGCCACGCTGCATTGGCACATGCCACGGGCTGTCTGGAGAGTCAGGGAGGAGAGAGGCCTGTTTTGCCTGACGCTTCCAAACATGGTTGACCATGTGAACCTTTGTTTTAAGCCATATCTACTAATTTTGGAATAGAACTGGGGCAGTGGACGGGATACTGTGCCTAGAGCCAGTGGTTTGCGTCTGAAGCCCAGCCTTAGCTATGATTTGCACTTGATAAATTGTCAAAACATCATAAGCCAGCCCTGTCACAGCGCCACCCCCTACACCCAAATACTGCAGGTCTGATGCCCCATCAGGGCGCATACCAGAGGCAACAGATCGATGTTTCTCTCTCACATTGATGTTTCTCTCACTCCCTTCCTCTCTCTCTAAAATCAATTAAAAAACAAACAAACAAAACAACATAACCTTAGGTAAGGATTTAAAAAAAGATTATAACCCAGAGGAGGGGAATTGACTTGCCCAAGTTCACTCAGCTGCAGACCTAGAACCCAGGTCTCCACACTATTGTTAATGTGCGAGGTGTCCTTTGCTTCCCCTCTGACTCGTCTGCACAGCGTCTTTGTGCACATTACAGCAAAGCGCCCCCTTCTCCTGGCTCAACAAATCCCGTGTCAGGGCACACGGATTGATAAATCATGGCATGGGCTGACTTCGGCCCCCAGGTGCCCCCTTGGCCAAGTTTCCTCGTGCAGGATACAAACTTTACAACTGTGCATGGCAACGCTTATTAGCCCGTTTCTCCTCCTTCCTCCTCACTCCTTCCATCCTCATCCCCATCACATGAGCAGCACTTCCCCTTGGGGTCCCAGACTGAGCTGGCCCGGGAACAGCCCAGTCGTCGGACTGCACTTCCCAAGCCCTCAAACGGCATCGGCCAGAGTTGCTGACTAAGCAAACTTTAATTTATCTCACAGGCCAGGGGTGTGTGTGAAGCAATTAGTGAAATAATGGTTATGTCGCACTAAAAATTATTTATAGAGTCACGGTGCACACAGCTGTGATTAAATTAGACAACCAGGGGGACTTTAACTGCCAATGGAGCTGGCATCCAAGGCTCCGGCTCCAGCTGGCTGGGGAATGGGTGGGGTCACTTCTCCTGTTCACTCCACTCCTGCCGGGCAGGCCCACCAACCCCGGTCCAGGCAGGGGTGCGGAGGGCCCGCGTGGGCAGGGGTGTGGTGCGGGATCCCCGTCCCACACGGTCTCCACTGCCAGGACCCTTGAACGTAAACAAGTCAGGGGTTCTCCCACCTCTGAGGCTTCGCAGCAGCAAAGACACTTTCCAATCAAGTCTTCTGCAGCCCTCAATGAGTGAGGGGGAGGCGGTCTCGGCGAATCAGAAAGGATGACCCTAGAGCCCCTCGGGTTTGGTGATGACTCAGTGGTGGCCCCTGAGGGCCCAGAGTAAAGCTGCAAACCATAGATCCATCCAGCCCTCTCCTCTTGTAGGTGGTGAAACTGAGGACCAGAGATGCTGTCTCTCTTGCATCCCTGGCAGATATCAGGGGACCTTTGTTCTAGCCCTGGATCAGGGGAAGCCCCTGAGCCCTCTCTGAACCGGGCATGTCCCCTGAGAGTTAGTTAGACAGGGGGATTCTACAGGAGTGAACGAATATTTTTTGAGTATCTGTTGCATATTGGACACTGTCTCTGTTTTTTTGTCTCACTCAGGTTTACGTTTATCTTCCTATTTAGCTCCTCAAAGCTTTTCTGTAAGGTAAGTATTCCTGTTCCCATTTCTACATGGCAGATCTGAGGGTCAGAGAGGTAGAGCTATTCGCCCACAGCCACACAGCAAGTGAGGGCAGAGCTGTCTTCCGAAGGCCCATCAGACCCCAAGGATGGGGCATTACGGTGCTTTGTGTCAGTCGACTTCAGGGTGCCCAGTGCTGTGCTGGATGTGATGCGGAAAAATAACAGGGCTTCCTCGACCCTGGACACTGGGCACACATCATCTCATTTCATTAGCAACCCCTCAGGTGCACATGGGGAAACTGAGTCATAGAGTGTTCCATGAATGGCCCCCTACCCCCGAGCTTGTGTGTGTCAGGGTTTGCTCCTCAACCGGTCTCCAGCTCTCACTGTGATGCAGGTGGCCCCCTATGTAGGAGCCTCAAATCTTTGCCCAAAGTCCCGAGCTACCTGTGTGATCCCAGGAGGCTCCCAGGTTGCAGAGGGAGCTGGCAGCCCTGAGGGGTGGCGGCTGGCGGGCAGGTGCAGTGGGGATGCCATCAGGAGGTCTTGAATCTGCACCCTGGTGCCAACCCAGGTCCCCAGCCCCAGGCACATCCATCCTCCCCCTCTGAGCTAAAGATGGTTTCAGGCCACTTCCCAAGAGTCATGGCCTCGGTCATCTTTTAACAGCCAGGGCCCTTTGCAGACCTCGCCGGGCCTCCCTCCAAGCAAGGCTCTGGAGGCCCAGAGAAGCGACTGACTGCGCAGTGCCCTAAGGTTCAGCGCCTCCCTCCCACCCCACCCCTAGCATCACTTCTCCTCCTCTGTTCCAGCACTTTCTCTGTGCCCCCCCCAATCTGCTCCACGCGCCCCCCTGCAATCACCTCCAAAGAGCAGGATGCAATTCACTCTTTAGAGGTTTCCTGCCCGTGGTGCGCACTTACAGATCTATACCGACCCCCACCCCGGAGACCCCGCAGGAGGAGGGCTGGTGGTGGGGAGGACAGGGCACGGAGAAAGGAGCCGGATGGCACTGTTGCCCTCATCTCCCAGCAGCCACCCCACCGCCCTGCCCTGGGAGTAACCTCTGACCCCACAGGGCACTCAGTCCCCTTTTCTGTCCCCCTGCCACTGCCCAGTGTGGCCCCTCATCCAAGTCAGGGCCGGGGCCTGGGCTCTCAGAGTGCGCACAGGCCCAGTCCCCTCCCTCTGGTCTGTCCTGAGCTCTGCTGCTGCCTCGGGCCGCTTAGCATGCAGCCCGGTTGCGCAGGCTGCAGCAGCCAAATGAGATTAGCTCGCCGGCTAAAGCGCGTCCCCACTCGCCGCCACCCACAGCCCTGCACTGCCACCAGCTGTTCTGCGCTCCCACAGCAGGGAGGTCCCAGTCCCAGGCCCAGCCCTCCCCACCCAGCCCACCCCCTGGAACTTTGGGCCCCCTGCAGGGGACGTGGGCAGGTGGAGAGAGGTGGGCAGGGGGAGCAGGGAGCCTCAGGATGCAAAGGCAGGAGGGCGTGGATTGGAAGCCCATCACGGAAATGGCTTTCTTATCACCGCGTGACCTGAACTGCCAGGACCAACTCTGGAAATTGGATTGTCTCCTGCCCTCCACTACCCCCTTCCCTCCATTCCTAGTTGCCTCCCCAGCCCTCAGCCCCCTCTCTGAAAGTCCTGTCGGGAGAGACCAAGAGGGTTAGACGGAGGAACCAAGCAAGGCAGAGAGTGGAGCGCGCCGAGACCCCACGCTCCCGGGGGACCAGCAGCTGGAGGCAGAAACAAGGCAGGAAGGGGGGACATCGGGGCGACGTGAGGTTCCGGCAGAGAGGATGGCCGCTCCTTGCTCATCCCCCCACCTGCTCCTGCACCCAGCTGGCCTTTCTCCAGCCCCCACCTCGGCGCCTCTGCAGGGCCTGGGGCAGGGCTCTGATGGCCAGGGCAGAAACCTGGGCTGGAGCCCACGGGCGCTTGGAAGCAGCCCCAGTGAGTTCCTGGCAGAGCCAGGCTGCAGGTGGTGGGGAATGTGCCTCAGGTGGCCGGGGGCGGCCGGCTGTGTAATCAGGCGGCTCCTGCAGTGGCCAGCCCGGCCAGCCCCGGAGCAGCGTGGGGGCGCGGTGAGAGAGGGAGGGCCAGTCTCCGCCTGCCTCCAGCTCCCCACACAGGCAGGCACGGGGCTCCTTGCCCTGGAAACTCAGGAGGGACCGCAGGGGCAGCAGGAGACTGAGGCTATGGCCCCTGGTGCAGCCCAGCCCAGCCCCCAGGCCTGATGAAAATCAGAAGCGAAATGCTGCTGCCTCCCAGCCAGAGCTGGTCTGGGCGCCCCCTTCCCCAGCCAGCATCTCCATCTACAGCCTGAGAGTCTAGGGCTCTCACATGAACTGGCACCTGGCCTCTAACCAGGCAGTAGCCCGTACCCTTACACCCCTCTCTCCTCAGCCCCTACTCACCCATCTCCCCTCCTTCTACCTACCTATCGCCAGTTTAGCGCAGTCCCTGGGGTGGGCAGTAGGTCACAGGAGCCAGGGGACCCAGGCCCAGGACCCCATCATGGCCTCAGACCTTCCCCCACTCAGCCCACATCTCCTTACACACGCACACACACACACCCCACCTTTTGGATCATTCGGAATGTCTTGGTGAATCTCAAGTTCACATATTATCAGCTCCAGAGACCTCTTAATCCGACCCCATTTTACAGACGGGGAAACTGAGTGAGGTCCAGGGAGGAGATGGACTTGTCCGAAGTCACATTACGAGGAAGCTCCCCTAAGACCCGCCAGTCCTTCCCACCCAGGAGCACCTCCCCTGGGAGCCCCCGCTGCCTTCAAGACTCTTCCCAGGTTTTCTAGGTTCTCCTGGCCACCGCGCTCACCTGTGCCTCCCAGACCCGGTCAATCACAAGGCCCCAAAGTTAATAAATCAAGGTGACTTTAGGGACAAGAATCGGCCTCTTTCTCCCTTGTCCCTCCCATTTGCATAATCCTGGCTGGCAATATGATAATGATGTTTGTTAAAGACAGAGCACAATAAATTAATACCGTTAAGTTGTTGCTGCAAAATGCAAAGCAGGTAATTTACTGCCAGTGAGGAACGGAGCCTTTAAACTGTAATGGATTAACTTTCCCAGCAGCAAATGTGTCCCCCGAGGAAGTTGGGGAGGCAGGAGCAGGGCTGGGTTGATGCTGGGGGTGCCAGCGTACTTCTCAGGGGCTGGGCCTGAGGTGTCCACACCCCAGTCTTAGGTCTCTGCTGGATGTCAACATCTTCCCTGCTGTACGGTCCTGGGTTGAGCAGGGGGCTTTGGGACACCACAGTGAGACAGAGGTGGTGACCTCGGACTTCCTCTAGAGGGGGAGTTGCAGAAGCCCCACTTGTGTACCCTCAGAAAGAGCCCCTGTTGCAGATCCTTCTTTCTTGAGGATGCTGAGAGAAGTCCCACCGGGCTTAATCCTAACCCCACAAGTGACCAGGACCCCAGCCCCAGAGTCAGTCCGGGCCCGGGCTCTGCTCCTCCCGGGGTCCAGAGAAGGCAAGGAGGAAAGGATCTTGGGTTTGGTTAGGGGAAGCGGAAGGGGAAGGGGGTGCCAGGAACTGAGGGTCAGCCCCTGGCACAATGCCCTCCCCAACTCCCCCCAAATACCCCTGCCCCCAGATACTGGACGGAGAGGGGGAATCAAGGGGGAAGAGGTTAATTCTGTGGGGCGGGAGAGATCAAGGGTATGGATAAGGCAGTGGGGGAGGGTGGGTGGTCTGGCGGAAGGTAGGTAGTGGGAGAGGCTGGGCGTGGACCAGAACCCTCACCAGCACCTCTCAAGGGGCAGCCTCTCCATTATGGCTCAGACAGCTATGCCTGTCCCCAGAAGAATTGCTGCAGGTCCAGCTCAGGGCAGGCCAGCAGGCCGGTCTCAAAGACCCCAGCAGAATTCTAATGTCCCGTTTATCTCCGCAGCTTCTCCGGCTATATTAAAGGGGCAGTGCTCCGCAGCTGGCTCCCAGGCTAATTGGATTTGGGCCTCCTCTCACTCCTGGGCAAGGTGGGGGGCGGGGCAAAGAGGGGAGGGTGGTCTGCAGTAGCCCTGACTCAGGGAGGGGATGCTGGGGACCCGGGCTGGGGCTGGGGTCAGTGTGGGTGGCTGTGGTCTAGGAGCCCAGACCCATGGTCACCGTCCCGACTGCCGTGTGGCCTTCAGCAAGCCTCTGCCCCTCTCTGGACCCCCATATTCGCTCCCTCATGTGACATGATAATGATGATAACAACAACAACTGTAGCAACACCACCGCCCATCGCCTACTCAGCATTTCCTAGGTATCAAGCACTGTTCAAAGTGCGATATGTCAGCTCTCCTCTGATCCCAGCGACGGCCCAGTGCAGTCAGTATTATGTTCCATTTTACAGATGAGGGAACTGAGGCACAGAGGAATTCAGCCACCCGCCCAAGGTCTAGATAGTACCCACAATAAATCTTTCAAAGTGCCTGGAGTTCCAATTTTAAAATCCCAGTTACAGCCAAATAGATCTGGGGTGGGCTGTGGGGAGCTCCTTGGGCCCATTTTTCAAATGGGGGCACCTCGGTCCAGGCTATACCTGCTTTAGGTTTTAGGATTATGTTACTCCCATGAAGGTTCCCTTCCGCTCCCCCGCCCCCGCCCCGCCCCACCCCAGGGTCCAGGGTAGCAGGCTGGGTCTTCAGAGGGTGCATTTGGTGGGAGTGCCTGGGGCGGGGCAGGGGTCCATGCACCCAACACCTGCCTTTCCCCCAACGGCCCTGCCCCTCTGCATGCCTGAGGTCAGGCCTCAACCCTAGCATCTTCTGCTGGTGCTTCTTTCCCCACACATGCTAAGCTGGAGGGGGCCCTCACCGCCTGAGCACAGATTCATCCCCCGACAAACCCCAGATGCAAATCCCACACTTCCACAGGTCCAGAGAGGAAAGACAGGGAGGAGAGGGGGCAGACCTTCGCCGGAACTGGTTCTCTAGCGACGCCAGAACAAGGCCCATTTTACAAAGACTGAGGCTCCCGTGCAGTGCTTTGTGTAAAGTCTCACGGCGAGGACGTGGTTGAGCTGGGATTCGAGCCCAGGTTTGTCTGATTCCAGAAACCTGAGCTCTTAACAGCGTGCTCTCCTATGCAAGAGGGACATCAGGCCTCGGAAGCTCCAGCGATCGAGGCCCTGGGGCCTAAGTTCCAGAATGTGGTGACAGGGGATGGATCTCTGGGCTGGAAACCAGGGGACCTGGGCTTCAATCTCTATTCAGCGCCAGACGCACTGCGTAATGCTTTATTTCCTTGAGAACGGAGGCAAACTGGAGATAATACCATCACCTCTTCAATGCGGTGATTGTACGGAGGATGACGGGAACGATGAACAACGCACTTAATCACAGTGCCTGACACATAGTAGGTGTTTTGCTTCCCTGGACGAATTCACACCAGCCCCCCAAGACTGCTGGAGCCGTAGGAGGGAAAGGGCGTTGCCCCGCTCCAGGGCCTCAGGGACGGCGCTGGAAGCACCAAGTGCGACACCCTCCTCTTTCAGATGCGGAAGCTAAGGCCCGGGGTTGCAACAAGGGAGGGGCAGGGCCAGGACGCAGCCGCGGGTCGCCAAGCAGCATGGCTGCCAGGCCAGGGTGATGGTTCTCCTTCCAGTCTCCTTTCGCCCCGCGTGTCCCCATCTGTCCATCGGGGTGTCCCTCCCATAGGAGGCCGGCTGGATGGCTGACCCTGGCAGGCCTTTTTAGCCCAGCTGCTGGCAGGAACCAGCCTGAAAAAAATGCAAAGAGACCCCCCTGGAGGCCGCTCTTGCCGTGTCCCTGTCCAAATGTTAATCTGGCCAGGGCCTTGATAAATCTTCCTGTCGTCTCCATCCGCCGGAGACATAGATTTCATCTTATAGAGAGGTGACACTTCTGCCCTTTGGGACCAGCTATCAGTTTTAGGCGATGACCAGAGTGGAGAGCAGTGAAGAACCAGGCAGGCCCCGTTAACCCCCTTCTGCCACCCAGTCCTTCCCTCCGCCTCGTGGGGCCAGCCCCCCGCAGCAGCCGTCACCTGCCCTTCCGGAAGAGGTGCGGCAGCCCCACCCCGAGCCCTGGCTCTCAGCATGTCAGTGCGCACCTGCACCTCGTTACCTGAGGCTTGCTCAGGGTTCCAAAGCCACTCTGCTGCCTAGGTGACAGGCTGGATGGGCCATAAAATCATGTCCAGCGAGCAGCTCTTCACTGCTGACTCTTTGGAACTGGAGCGGATAACCCTGAGGAGTGAGTTCTACACCGGCTCCCAGAATTCTCCAGTAGAGTTAAGCTCCAGTTGCCTGCAGTGCTAAGGGGCTCGATCGTGCACCCGTCATTGGCTGTCTCCTGGCACCCCCCACCCTGTCACTTCCCCGCCCAACTGCTGATGCTTCCTGGGAGCACCTCCCAAATTAACTACTTGCCCTTGAATCTTTTTCTTTGAGTCTCTTCCTGCAGGAACCCAAATGAAGGCACTCCATGTTTTTTAGCAGCTCAAGATATAATACTCTCTAGTCAGCAAAGGTTTGATGGACTCGTATGCGAGTTTCTAGCTCCTGGGTCAAGTTTTCATTCAAGCTGGAAGACATCCCTGGGAGGTCTTGTCCCTGTGGTACAGATGAGAAAACGGACCCTCAGAGAGGCGAAGTGGCTGGCCCAAGGTCACACAGCCAGCGTGCAAGAAGGTCAATATCCAGACTCAGGCAGCACAAAGTCTTACTCCCCCCACTCTTCCTCCTCTAGGTGGAGGCGTGACATGGAGCCGGGTTCATAAGGTGTGACAGCAGCTCAGTTGGGTGAGTTTCTCCTGGAGGCTGACTATGGGACAGCCTTCTGCAAGGTGCTAAGGACCCCAAAACAAAAAGAAAAGGTGCAGCTCCTGCTCTCCAAAGGGCTGCAGATCTGCTGGGGGTGGTGGATGCAGGACAGGTGGTATGGCTGGGACCCCTCCCAGAATGCACGGCAGCATCTTCCCTACACTGTCCTCTCCCTTAGAATCTCAGGAGACTTGTGCTGAGAGGCAGCTGAGATTTGTCTATTTCAACACCCTCAGCGTATAGGTGAGGCAGCGGAGGCCCTAAAGAAGTGGGGACTCACTGAAGTTCATACTCCGGGGCCAGGGTTCTTACCTTTGAATTCTACTGAGTGTCACCCCACCCCACCCTGATCCTGCCCCAGCCTGCACTTTGGTCTTACCCTGCAAATCTCTGAGACAGCCAGAGGATCCATCAAGGTCATAAGCAATTCTCAAAACTCAGAAACCTCCAAGTTAAAAAAAAAAAAAAA
>PVJD01009848.1:0-58902 GCA_004026545.1 Mormoops blainvillei
AGTGCACATCACTGTCGAGGTACTTAACACTCTTGAACTGTACACTTTAAAATGGTTAAGATGGCCCTGAACGGTGTGGCTCAGTTGGTTGGGTGTTGTCCTGCAAAGCAAAAGATTGCAGGTTCGATTCCTGGTCAGAGCACATGCCTAGGTTGCAGGTTTGGTCCCCAGTCGGGGTGCGTATAAGAGGCAACCAGTTGATTTCTCTCTCTCACATCGAAGTTTCTGCTTTTCTCTCTTCCTCTCTAAATAAATAGGTACATAAAATTGTTGACATGATAAATTTTATGTCATGAGTATCTTATGACAATTGTTTTGATTATTCGGTTGGCTAACAAGTTTTTTTTCTGTAAGATGGCTTTAGTAGTACCGAGCTGCCTTTAACTTCATTCAAAACAATGTTAGATTGTATTGTGACAGCTGTCATATCAACATGAATTTTAAAAAACTTATCAAAATTGGTGAATTTTTATGTAGCCATTTTAATACTGAAGATGGAAGAAAATAGGCAACATTTTCGGCGTATTATGCTTTATTATTTCAAGAAAGGTAAAAACTCAGTTGAAATCCAAAGAAAAGATCTGCGCAGTGTATGAAGAAGGTCGAACATGTCAAAAGTGGTTTGCAAAGTTTCGTGCTGTAGATTTCTCCCTGGACAATGCTCCGCATTTGGGCAGAGCAGTTGAAGTTGATAGAGATCAAATCGAGACATTAATTGAGAACAGTCAGTGTTCTACCACGTGAGAGATAGCTGACATAGGCACAAGATCCAAATCAATAAAGCTATTGGTGAAAATGAAAACTGTCTTTTGTTTTATGGATAAAGTAAATGGACTTTTTGGCCAACCCAATAAAAAAAGAAATAACGGCTAAAACTTTTCAAATTTGGCAAAATACATAAAGCTACGCTTTCAAGAAGCTGAGTGAAACCCAAATATAGTGAATCCATGCCATCACACATCATAATTAAACTTCCAAAAACCAAAAATAATGAAAAAATCTCATGAGGATGCAGGAAGGAAGTGATTTATTGCTTTTAGAGGAACACCAATTCGACTGTCCACCGATTTCTTACTTGAAAGCGTAGAGGCGAGGAGGAAATGGTACATTTTTCAAGCGCTGAAAGACAACTGTCAATCTTTGGAAGTAAGGGAAAATAAAGGAGTTTTCAGATGAAGAAGAATAATTGTTGTTAGCATACCTCCACTGAAAGGTTGACTGAAAGAAGTTCTAGTAACAGAAATGGCAATAGAAGAAGGCTCAGAACTTCAGAAAGGAAGGAAGTACAGCACAGTGGTAAATGTAGGGGTAAATATAATGGACTCTGCTAGTTCTTGTGAGTTTCCGAAATCATTTCTGATGCTTCAGAGCAAAAATTATAACACCATCTGATGTAATGCCCAATGTATATGGAGGAAATACTAAAAACAATTAAGATTGCTTACATTAAAAAGTGGGGAGGATGCCGAACATCAGTAGTCATCAGGGAAATGTAACTCAAAACCACAGTGAGATAGCCCTTCACACCCTCTAGGGTGGCTATAATCAAAAAAGTGCAGGTAATATAACAGCTGACAAGGACATGGAGAGCTCAGAGCTATCATACACTGCCGGTGAGAGTAAAATGATGTGCCCCTACTAGGGGGACAAAAAACCCATTTGGTTGTAACAAATTTGGTTAGTTTTCGTTCACCTGAGATTTCTTGACATCCCTTTAATTCCTGGACAGTATTCTCAGTGGATATAAATAGGATTCAGTATTTGACAGTTCCTTTCTTTCAGCACTTGAAAAATGTTTGGCCTCTTCCATCTGACCTCCATGGTTTCTTGCTAAAAATCCATTGCCATTTGACTTGCTTTTCTCCAGTAGGTAGGGTTTCAGTTTTTCTCTGGCTGCAAAGGGTTTTTTTTCTTTGTCTTTAGTTTTAGAAGTTTGATTTGATGTGACTGCTGTTTGGCCCATCAACTGAGCGTTTTATTCTGTTTTCCTTTTCACTTCTAATATTTCCACTTGGCTCTTCTTTATATCTTCTGTGTATTTGCTCAAACTTCCTATTTTTATGAGGCATTCCTTTTTGTTTTTTCAAGTGTGTTCATAATTATTCTTTGAAGTAGCCTTATAATGGCGACTGTTGAAAACATTTATCACCTCACTGTTGGCTTCTGTTCATTCCTTTTTTCCACTCCGTTTTGAGATATTCTTGGTTCTTGGTATAAGTGATTTTTCTTTTTAATTGAAACCCTGATTGTTTTAAGGTTCTGTGTCTTATTTACACCTATGGTACTTTAACTGGCTGTTTTGTGACACTGCTCCCAGGGCAGGTGGCATTTGCCACCTTATTACTGCCAGGTAGAGATGGAACTTCACATCCCCCGCTTGTTCTCCTTTGACACCTGAGTTAGAAGGGGCTTTTCAGTACTGATGGGTGAGGGGGGAGTCCCAACTCACCACATGGTGGGTCTCTTCTGAGAGTGTGGGTGAGGGAGGGGGAATGTAGTTACTTGCTGGCTCAGATGAAGTCCCAGCTCCCTCTTTGGCCTTCTCTAACAGTATATCAGTAGAAGATTGGGGCACCTTGTTACAACTTCATGAGGATGGAATTCCAGGGTTCCCACTTGGCCCTTGTAGGAATGGGTGGGGGCAGGGTCACTGGTGTTTTTCTGTAGTGTTTGTCTGAGTAGAGAGGTTATAGTCTTAAAAGTGTTCTCTAATGCCAGATTGTTCCTTTCCTAGTCATTGGCATGAGAGAGGAAGTTTTTTTAGGGCTTTTGCTTTGTCTGCTCCTCTTGGTATTTCTGGTTGCTGGATTCCAAGTCTGGGATATGTGAGGCAAAAAGAAAACCTAGGAAACTTATCTCTCTCATTCCTTGGGTACCAAGATCTCTGGCCAGTTTGCCTTCTTTCTACCTTTCAGAATTTTTTCTTTTTTTTTTTTAATTTTATAGCATCAAGGATTTTTTGTTGTTGTTGTACTTAGTGGGAAGAATAAGGAAAGATATATCTACTCCGGAAAACTTATTATCCAGTTAGTGGCTGCATGATCCACAATGAGTCCCCATTTCATTCCTTATGTTGGTAATTTGTGTCTATGCTTTTTACCTTATCAATTTTTAGTGCTATAAATTTCCCTCTAAGCACTACTTTAGCTGCATCCTATCAATTTTGATATGTTCTGTTTTTATTTTCATTCGGTTTTATGTACTTTTTGTTTCCTTTGAATCTTCTTTTTGATTTGTGGGTTGTTTACAGTGTGTTTTTCGGGTTTTGAGTGTATGATTTTTTTTTTTGTATTACTAACTTCTAGTCTGATTCCCTTTTACTCAAAGAATGCGTTTTGTATTCTTTCAGTGATTCTAAACTTGTTGACGTTTGTTTTTTGAACCAGGATATGATCTTTCTTTGTGAATGTTCCATGAGCAGTTGAAAAATATCTGTATTCTGCTGTTGTTGCGGGGGAGTAATAGTATATAAATTAAAACTACACCTTCTTGGAGATTGTAGTGTTCAGTTCTTCTATATCTCAGATTTTCTGTCTCGCAGTTCTATCAGTTGCTGTGATTGGGTTGTTAAAGTCCCTAACCATAATTTTGAATTTGTCCATCTATCTTTTCAATTCTGTTTTCATTTTGTGCATTTCGAAGCTCTGCTGTTTGGTGTATACACATTTAAAACTGCTATGTCTTCTTACTGTATCCATACTTTTATCATTTTGTGATATCTCTCACTGTCTCTTGTATTGTATTTTTTATTTTTTACTCTAAAGCCTACTTCAACTCATAATAACGCAATCAGTCCTCCTTTTAACCCACTTTGTTAGTCTTGATCTTTTAATTGAGGTATTTAGACCATTTATATTTAAAGTAACTACTGATACATTAGGGCTTAAGTATGCCATTTATTTATTTATTTTTGTTTCCTTGTTTCATTTTTCTTACCTTCCTATGGGTTTCCTGCACACATTTTAGAATCCCATCATGTTTTATTTATACAGTTTTTAATATATCACTTAGTATAAATTTCTTAGTGGTTGCTCCAGATATGCGTGTGTGTGTGCTGTGTATATATATCTAATCATAGTTTACAAATATCAACAATTTAACATTTTGAATTAAATACTGAAACCTTACTACATTTAGGACCATATAAGTCCTTCCCACATTTTGAATATAATTGTCTCAAGTAATTCCTCTGGATAAATTGAGCACATAATTTTTACTCGACCATCAAATATGATTTAAGAAATTCATGAGAACAGGATAATTTATTATATTTACTCTTATTTTTATCCATTCAATATTGTTGTTGTTTGCCTGAACTCTGAGCCTTCTGTTACTCTTTTTCCGTATTTGTTTGGAGAGCTTCCCTTTGTCATTTTTGTATATCTGCTAACAAGAGACTCTCTTAGTTTTTGCCTTTGAGAATTTCTTTATTTCCTCTTCATTCCTGAATGATAGGTTTGCTGGGTATAGAGCCTGTGGTTAACCATTCTTTCCTTTCAGTATATGAATAATACTGTGCCACTTCCTTCTTACTGCCATGATTTCAGATAAGAAATCCACTGACCTTAAAATTAGTGGTCTTTTAAAGGTAATACATCATTTTCCTCTCGTTGCTTTCAAGATATTTTCTTTGTCTTTAGTTTTCAGAAGTTTGATTATGATATTTATTGATGTGGGTATTCTCGGATTTATCTTATTTGGTGATAATTCAGCTCATTAAAACAGTAGGTTTATGTGTTTCACCAAAATATGAAGAGTGTCAGCCATTATTTCTTTCAGTTCTACTTTTTCTCCTCTCCTTTTGGCCTCCCATGATATTGTTAGCTGTTGTGTTACTGTTTCACAGGTCCCTGAGGCTCTCTTTACTCTTATCAGTGCGTTGTTTTCTCTGTTCATATGGAATAAAGCCCGTTGATCTCTTCTGAAGTTCATGGTTTCTATCTTCTGTCTTCTCCACTCTACTATTAAGACCATTATTGAATCTTTGCTTTACTTATTTTCATTTTTAGTCTATAATTCCATGTCATTCTTTTTTATAACTTACATTTCTTTGCTGAAGTTTTCTATATTTTTTCATGTGTCAAGGGGATTTGTAATTAATTGACAAAGCAATTTATGGTGGCTGCTTCAAAGCCTCTGTCAGATGGTTCCCACAGTCTGATTCACATCAGCATTGCATCAGTTGGTTTTCTCTTCTCACATCGTGATTTCCCTGCTTCTTGGTATGATGGGCTTTTTACTGTATCCTTCGATATTGGGAGACTGTTGATCCTATTTTAATCTTCTGTTTTATCAGGCAGCGAGTCTGGTTGGTGTTGTGGGTCACTTATACCCTACCTCTGTGAGCTATAATTCCAATGACAGCTTATTTCCTGAGCCCTTACAGTGCCACTCTGGTCTGTTTCATGCTCTGGCTCTACTTGAGCCCCTGCTTGGTCTCTGCTAGTGCCACCTGTGGAGGCAGAAGATGCTTGCATGGTGTCACCCAGTGTCATTAGTGAGAAGCCCAGGAATGCCAGAACTGTGGGGCAGAGAACATTTTCTTTGCGTATTCTCTGGCCACCCAGTGCTGGTGGGCTCTCCACTCCATCGCTGCTGACACTTATGGAGGAAGAAATCACTTAACTGGGCTACCTTTTGCTGCTAGATAGAGTGCCAGAAAACATAGGTTCTATTCAGGGTTTTGCCACTGAGTGGAGGTTCAGGCATTCCCAAACCTGTTCACTCTTCTGCCCCTCACTGGAGTGCCAGGAGACATTTGTACAGAAATGGAGTTCATATATTAACGGCATCTAATGTAATGCTGGTGTGATATCAGTCCTAGTGTAATTTTATCATATTGCCACCACTGGACGTTGGTGTCTTATGGAACTATCATTTTCCCTCCTTTGAACCCAGTGTCTATTGCTTTCAAAGATTGTTAGGAAGAAAGTTGTAGTAAGTGGCAAAAGAGAAAGATATGGCATCAGAAAACATGAGTTTGAGACTTGACTCTGCTTTTGGCTGCGTGATCCTTGACAAGTGACCTTTTCTTTCTTGAGCTTTCATTTCATTCCTTGGGAAATGGAGATACATGGCAGTAAGGATTAAATTTTTTAAATAATTGCAAATTCACTCTGTAAAATGATATGCAAAGAAAAGTGGCCCTTTGCCTACTCATCGGTTGTTCTCTGTCGTCATTTCTGTTTTTGTCATGGCTGTCCTACCAGCCCCTCACCAGGTAACCCTAATGCACCAGCCCTAGTGCCTTTGCTCTTCAATTTTAATCTTTCAACTGGTACTAGGCTGAGTACATAAGAATCACCTAGAGCTTGCTTTTGAAATACAGACCCCTGCCCTGGCTAGTGTGGCTCAGTGGATTGAGCGCCAGCCTGTGAACCAAAATGAGTTGCTGGTTCGATTCCCAGTCAGAGTACATGCCTGGGTTGCAGGCCAGGTCCCTCCCTGGTTGGGGTGCTGTGAGAGGCAACTATTTCTCTGACACAATGATGTTTCTCTCTGTCTTCTTCCCTTCCCCTCTCCAAAATAAATAAGTAAAATCTCTTAAAAAGAAAGAAATACAGATCCCCCAGCTCTACCCCGGATTTTATTTGGTAGATCTTAGATAAGGCCCAGAAATCTGTATTTTTAAAATTCTCTACAGGCAATTTCTTTAAACACAGCCAGATGTGGGACCCACTTTGCTTAAAAGAGCACCAATGCATTGCACATGGGAGGCAGTCAGAAAACGGTCGTTAAATTAAAGAAATTCTGGAAAACAGCAATCCATATGACTAAAAGGCTAGAAAACTAGATCTTGGGAAGACAGCAGAAAAGAGCTAGAGTGTATGACAGCAAAGAAAGTGGGACGTTTTATGACTTTTTTCCTATTGCATAGGGGGTTATGTTGAAGACTCAGACAGGTTGTTCTGCATTTATGCAATGAAATAAATAAGCAATGAGCTTTTATTGTCGCAATACCAATTTTCACTATATGCCAATAAGACTTTCTTGACCCTGGGTAGGAGTCAGGGCTAAAGCAGGTTACAGGAAGAGGTTGCAAACCAACCTTCATTAAGGTTCCAAGCTCCTAACCCTCCTAGGTCAAAGGGGCCCTGGCCACATGATCTCTCAACATTCCCTTCCACTTATGTGATTCCAGCTGCATCATGACTCCTTAGAAACAAAGCCTGGTAAACTGAACCAGCAATTATTGCCTTTTAAAATGCTCATGACTTTAAGGGTTTTCTTTGAAAAGTCGTAGTCAATAGGAACATAAGACTGTGAATGACACCAAAATATTTAGCTGTCTATTGAAACTTCTTTGGAGTATCAAATAAAATGGGAACAGATGCAAGTAGACCAGAGCTTGGTTAGTAGGTAACAGATTTATTAGACTTGCTCATTTGAAAAAATTAAGGTTATAAACAACATATGTCAAAAATCCTATAACACCGCTCTGTAAATCATCTTCCTGGAAAGCCGAAATCCCTGCCATCATTATGAATTTGCTTTTCAGAATGGAAAGATGACACTATGCATTTGCAGCACTGCCTGAAACAATGCATCTTTAAAACAGAGCTTCCTCTGCGTGGGTGTGCTTTCGGTAGCAACCCCAAAGTTTTAAACACCTGGTCTCTTCCCAGAGTGTAACCCATCCAATCCCTTGAGAGAAGACAGCTTCTCTATTTACAAATACAGGTGGTGTTGCTATGAGTTACAGTTTTCTGGAAGTTCTCATACATAGTTTATGATTTCAAAGGAAAAGGAGGTCATAGTGAGTGAAATCACCAGATCTTCAGGCGCTCCTTAAGGCTGGAGACTAGGGGAGAATCTCAACTGGCTCTTTTTGCTTTTGCTGTCACATATGCAGATCTTCTGTTGAATCTCTCTGGTCCACTGTTCCCTCTAATGAAGTCATGTTCTGCGCTCAGTGCAGTAATATCCTCAGAAGCAGATGTCTCCCATAAAGCATGACCTCATTCCTTGGAATGGGAAGAGCCAGCACTAGACTGTTGGGGTAATGTGGGCGGGGGGGGACTTTGTTTAAAAATAGTTTTCTTAAATAACATGCTCAACTTTTTTATATAAATTTCTATGAAAAGGCCATTTTAGTTAGTTGCTGTGTTTTGTTAACCTCCGTCCTCAATTCCAGGAGGGGAAATCACTAGGCCAGAAGCAATAGAGTCCTCACAGAGCGCGGACACTTCCATGCAGCTATTTGTTAAAGACAGTATGACAGGTTTTGGTATAGAAGGATGAAACTTGGGATTTTCCAGATGCTCAGTCTAGGCTCTGCATCAGACCCCACTGAATCACAGCCTAGATAGAGTTTATAACAGCCCTGTAGCTCAGAGGAAATAAAAATCAAGTACCCAAGGAAAGTTACTGACCCAGATGCTCTCAGCGAAGTAGACAAGTGGGAACCTTGCTAGAGAAGGAAATGATAGAGGAAAAGAGGGGACCAATTAGGAAGATACAGTTTGAAGCCCATCCAAACCTGCTCAGGTGGGTGGACTTTCCAGCCTATTCCTGTTCTAGATATAGGGCACTTTCGTGACCACTAACTTCCCGAATTATTAGGAATAACTGAAATTCATGACTCTCTGACAACTGATTACCATGCCTTTCGGTCACAGCCCGGTGTCTAGTGTGCTTCTCTCTTCTGTTTGTGCCTGTGCAAACAGCAAGCCCTTTAAAGTGGGGGAAAGGTCTAAAGAGCTGATTTCCCAAAGACAAAAGGCAAAGACCTTTCCATAAATAGCTTCACAAGGAAATATAAGGTCCATATCATCTGGGCTCAGTACCTTCAATTTCTAAATCTAATTACTACATTCCTATAAGAGGTCTGTTTCAGTTACAGTTGTGCATTAAAAAATGAAGGCGTGCCAATAATTATGTAAATATTAATGGATGGTGATAAATCCTGAAATTATATTTCCTTCTCCAACTCCCACATTAGTCACCTTGGCTGACAACTAGTCCTCCTCCACAGAGCAATTTAAACTTCATCCCTACCATAGCACAAACGTTTCCAGAGCAAACCTCCCAGACTTCATGTGTCATGCTTCTTGAATCCATGCATCCTCTTCCCTCCGTCCACACCTCTTCTTTCATTCTTCACACATCTGATTCCTCCAGAGGCAATGACTTTGGTAACTAAAGTGAAAGTTCACAAAATCTGATAAGAGATCCATGGATTTTTTTCAGTTAGGATGGCTGGGTAAACTGTTAAAAAACAACAACATGCCCTGGCTGGTGTGGCTCAGTGCGTTGAGTGCCGGCCTGTGAACCAAAATGCCGCCAATTCGGTTGCCACTCAGGGTACGTGCCTGGGCTGCAGGCCAGGTCCCCAGTCGGGGTTCATGAGAGGCAACCACACATTGATGTTTCTTTCCTTCTCTTTCCCCCTCCCTTCCCCTCTCTCTAAAAATAAATAAATAAAATCTTTTTAAAAACAACAACAACTGAGGTTATATATCTGTTGTCCATCAAGGAAGTACTACAAACTAGGAATAGCAGTAAATTTTTTCAACAGTCTATTGTATTTTTTTTTTCTACATAGAAAGAGGAGGATGGCCCTGGCCCGGTAGTTCAGTTGGTTAGAACATTGTCCTGATATGCCAAGGTTGTGGGTTCAATCCCCAGTCCAGGCACATATAAGAATCAACCAGTGAATGCATAAATAAGTCAAACAAAAAATCAGTCTCTCTCTCTCTCTCTCTTCCCTCCCCGCCCCCACTTCTTCTCTCTCTCTAAAATTAATAAATACATTTTTTTAAAAAGAAAGAGAAGGAATGCTTCCTAGTTTATTTTATAAAATTGGTAAAACTTGCTAAGAAACCATTATAAAAATAGCTGCAAAGAGGAAACGAAAGATGCCTCACATAAAAATCCTAAATAAACTGCCAGCAAATCAAACCCTACATCCAAGTAGGTTTTGTCCTAGAAAAGCAAAGGTGGCTCAATAATAGGAAATCTCTGAAGTTCACATGACATTATCAGCTCAAAGGCTGTAAATCATATGATCAACTCAGATGCCCCAAAGACATTTGATAAAAATGTAACACACTTTTCTGATCATTCTTAGAAACTAAGAATAAAAGGACATTATTTAATGTGACAAAGAATTTCTCGGTGTAATAAATAACATAGTACTTAATGGTAACTGTTAGAGGCCTTCCTGCCAAAATCAGTAATAAGACAAAGATGCTCATTATAACTGTTGATGTTTATCATTATTCTTGACGTTCTAGCCAATGCAATAAGGCAAGAAACTGAAATAAGCATAACTATTGGGAAAATATGCAAACTATCATTATTTACAGATATGATTCTAAAGCTAGGGGGAAAAACCAAAGATAATGATTGAAAAGATATGATAAATAAGAAAGGTCATCACGGTACAGAGGTCTTACATTGTCTGTTCTGTGTAATACAAATACAGTACCAAACCTCTTGTGTTCAAACAATGTTTAACAGTTGAATATAACTGAAAGAAGTAATTGAAAAGAAAAAAAAAGCTTTCTGCAGGAAAATAAATCCCCCAAGGCCATTTCAGTATCTTACTGTGCCTTGGGATCATAATTCTGAACATCAATTCATATTAAATCAAAAGACTTGCTTATTTGAGCTTTCTGTGTGCTTGGGTTTTGGATGAATGAAATTTATATAGTTGTGAAATTTTGCAAAGAGTTGAACCTCTATTTATTGAGTGCCTGGAGACTATCTTATACATGCTTTTTATGATATCTTTTATAATCTTTACAAGTCTGTATCCAATCATTTTACAAATGAGGTTCCACTCAGGGAGATGAAGCAATTTGCTCAGTCATACAGCACTTAGTAAGTGTCAGAGCTGGGACTTGAATGCAGTTCTGTGGCTTACGATTATGTATTCAATGTCCTTGCAAGGGAAAAAGTAGTTCCTGAAATAAACTTCTGAAGAATACAATGTGTAGAACATGGCATGGACAGGTTTTCTTAGGCAAAATCTTTCATTTTTGCCACTTATAACTTTCTTCATAACAGTCTTGGAAAGCAATGGACATTAGGTTCATAGGAGGGAAAAATGATAGTTCCATTAAGACACCAACATATCTGACTAATGGATGCCTTTGTGGAAGACTTCTGTGTGTGTAGGTTTAACGGGATCAATAGATGTAATTTATTTAGACATTGAAAGAAACCTTTACTTGAAGTTCCCTGGCAAAGATTAGTATGCTCTAGATGTGTCACCATGCACCATGGAGTTAGAGGGACCATCCTGTGAAGAGGGCTTACACTCAGGGATAAAGGATAAATGCACATCTTGCTTGGTAGAGAAGCATAAACACAAGAGTTACTGTAATAGCTCATTCTGGTTTGATTTAACCTTTTTATAAATGGTCTTACAGTGAAATCTGTAAGTCTACAGATGAGGAATCATTTAGTCTAGATACCCATTCAAAGCTCTGCCACTTATTGACCGTGTGACCCCTGACAAGTTACTTAACCTCTCCTCTACTGTTTTCTCAATTGTCAAATAACGTCTCAGCAAGAAATACTATAGCTTAGCTTAACGCAGCTTCCTTCTCTCTGTCTACAATGAAAACAACACATAATCAAGTTTTTTACTTGATTAGAGCGATGTTAGAGAATGACGATTCTGGGGCCAAGGACCAGAGAAAGCAATTGTTATACAGAATTATTCACTATACAGAGTTCATTGTAACCAGATTGGCAAAGCACTGTTTCTGCTAGCCATCTGCTGGGTCATAAAAATAGCTTTGTTATACAGGACCATCCTTTATCATTGGGTTTAACCTGTACCACAGATTTCTTCCACAATAGAATTATAAATCTCTTATAGCATTTTAGAGCTCAGGTTCACAAAATTTTAGAGTAAGAGGTTATCTCACCTATACCTGTATTTGGCAGACAGTGAAGTGATTCTCCCAAGGTCCAATAGCAAATAAATGATAGAGCTACATCTCTAGATAACTTAGTCCAGCTCTCCTACACCGAGTTCCCAAAGCAGTCAGAAATATAGCCATTTGAGTCCTCAGACCAGACCTATTTTGAAACTGTTTAGGCAGGCCTGTCAGGTAGGTATGTGGCTTGATAACAATGGTAATGAAAAATGAATGTGATGATTATAGCTGCTATTTATTGAGTGCCCTTATGTGCCAGGCATTGTGCTAAGTAGTGTGCATTATCTCACTCAATCCTCCTGACATCCCTTTACAGATATATATTGTTGTCCCAATTTTCATAAATTAAAAAAAAGTGATTCAGCCCTGGCTAGTGTGGCTCAATGGATTGAGCACTGGCCTGCAAACCAAAGGGTCGCTGGTTCGATTCCAAGTCAGAGCACATGTCTGGGTTGTAGGCCAGGTCCTCAGTTGAGGGCATGCAAAAGGCAACCAATCAGTGTTTCTCTCCCTCTCCTTCCTTTCCCTTCTTTCTAGAAATGAATAAATAAAATCTTTTTTAAAAATTTTAAGTGATTCAGAAAAGTAAAGTAACCTACCCAAGGTCATATACATATTGAATGTTAGAACTAGAATTCAAACCCAGTTCTGAAAGAATAACGAAGCTAATGCTCTTTCCACACCAGTATAATCTAGAACATTAATTCAACAAGAGCTGGGTATTTCCTGAAAAAAGTTCTGTGTCCCAATAAGTTTGGGAAATGCTGCATTTCATAGTCCATTTTGGAGACGCACATTTCCTGTTTGTGTGTTAAAAGATCTGAGAAGTCTTCAGTGAAGAAATCTGTTTTTCTTTTCTTTTTTGTAAGATTTTATTTATTTTCAGAGAGAGGGGAAGGGAAAGAGAAAGAGAGGGACAGAAACATTGATGTGCGAAAGAAACATCAATGGGTTGTCTCCCAGACACCCCCACCTGGGGACCTGGCCCACAACCCAGGCAAGTGCCCCGACCAGGAATCGAACCAGTGACCCTTCAGTTTGTGGGATGACAACCAGTCCACTAAGCCACACCAGTCAAGGCTGTATATTTTTCTTTAACCATTTCCCAAACTCTTTTTGACCAAGGAATCCTTTTTCTAAGAACATCTGTTAATATCACAGAGGACCCTCCTGGTCTCTAAAATGCGGTGTGAAATAACACTGCCCTAGACCCCACAGTCATCCCTTTCATCTTGCTAATTCTTTTCAGAAGTTCTTGCCCTTAGGTCTGGCTTTTTCATCGTAACCATTAATGTGACCAAAGACTCAGTATTGCAAAATATTTCCTTAGCAAAGAACACACACTTCTCAGTTTGGGAACGTCTTAGGTAATATAGAAGCGCATACCTCATGGAATTTTGAGAGACCATGAAGCTTCTGAAATGTCAGCAGTTAGTGGGACTTGTAAGATTTTTTACATCTTTCCCAAACCAGACCAGAACTGAGCTGGAAAAGTTTTGCAATTGATCATAACTTAAGTCGTGTTTTTGGATCCTGAAGTCCCCCAGGCATGAGCCCCTGCTGCAAAGGGCTAAAGAGGAAAGAAATCCACAGGTAAAGAACGCAAGCGTACTCACATCGGAAATACTTTCAGAGACTCAGATGAGGTAGGGTGGGGTGGGAATCACCTTGCACAGCCTTACCTGCTTTTGCCGTTTTGTCATGATTAGAGCAGACGTTAGATAAGCAAGCTGGGCTCTGAACAAGGGCATTCCATGGGGTTCTCATTCAAAGTTCTCACTCTTTGAAGCTAACAGCTTCCATCTTCTTTAAATGTATTGAACTTGACACATGTATTGGTGCATTCTCTCTGTTTACAATTCTCATGGTGTGAGACAGAACATGAAATAAACTCTTAAGTTTACAAGATTTGAAAATACAGACTCTGTTGAAGGTTGCTTTTTCTTTTCTTTTTTTTTTTTTTAATAAAAATTTTCACCTCCGGCTGGTGTAGCTTAGTGGATTGACCATCCTCGGCCTGCGAACCAAAGCGTCGCTGGTTCAATTCCCCAGTCAAAGAACATGCCCGGGTTGTGGGCCAGGCCCCCAGTAGGGGGCGCACGAGAGGTAACCACACATTGATGTTTCTCTCCCTCTCTTTCTCCCTCCCTTCCCCTCTGTCTAAAAATAAAATAAATAAAAATCTTTACCAAAAAATGGCAAAAAAAATGTTCAACCCCATACCTCGTCCTCTGCCAGCCATTGTTCTTATTCCCTCATATTGCTTCACTGTGGTACTGAAGGAATGTTGGCCCTCTCCAGTGCTTTGGTGGAGCTCTCTGTATAACGGGAGGAAGTCATGAAGCCAAAGAACCTGTATAACCAATGAACAAAGGAAACTAAACATGTATTGAATACCTATTATAAGCACATCACTTTCACTTGTTTACGCTGCAAAACAACTCTAAAAGTTGGTGGGATCATGCTCATTTTTCAAATGGGCAATTTTTCATGGTATTATTATTGGTGTTCTTAACATGACTGATTTAGCCGAAGGTACACTGAGCTTGGAGTCAGAAGATACTTTGCTCATAACCCAGCATCACCGTTTCCTTCACTCATTCATTTATTCATTCAACAAACGTTATATTGAACACCTACTATGAAAGAAATGCTTTTAGGTGCTGTAGACACAGAGGTGGATAAGGCACAGCCCTTTCCCTCAAGGAGTTAACAGTCTGTTGGGTTGGCCAAAAAGTCCCTGTGGGCTTTTCCATAAAATAAAAGTCACATGTTTCATTTTCACCAATAACTTGATCGCTTTGGATATTTCAAGTATGCCAGCTATCTCCTGCGTGGTAGAACGTTGACTATTCTCAATGCTTGATCGCTATCAACTTCAATTGGTCTACCCAACTGTGGAGCATTGTCCAGCGAGAAATCTCCAGCACGAAACTTCACTAACCACTTTTGACACGTTCAGTCAGTCATAGCACCTTCTCCATACACTACACAGATCTGTTTTTGCACTTCAGTTGCGTTTTCACTTTTCTTGAAATAATAAAGCATAATATACCAAATATCTTCCATGTTCAATATTAAAATGGTTGCACAAAAATTCACCAATTTTGGTAAGTTTTTTGGTTTTTTTTAATGCACGCTGATGTGACAGCTGTCACAATACAGTCTAACAACATTGTTTCAAATGCAGTTAAAGACAGGTAAGTGCTACTAGAGCCATCTTATGGAAAAAAATGAATTTTTTGGCCAACCCAACAGTAATGTAACAGTCATATACTCAGAAAATTAGAAAGTGTGGCAATTTATTCCGTGATATTACCTGAGCTGAGTGTTCAAGGACAAGTAGGCATTGAGAGAAAGATGGGCTAGACTGGACGAGGGCACTTGAGGCAGAGGGAATGGTACAAAGAAAGTAATGTGAACTCTTTTTTCTTTTTTAAGATTTTATTTATTTATTTTTAGAGAGGTGGGAAGAGAGGGAAAGAAACATCAAATGTGTGGTTGCCTCTCACACGTCCCCTACTGGGGACCTGGCCCGCAACCCAGGCATGTGCCTTGACTGGGAATCGAACTGGTGACCCTTTGGTTCACAGGCCGGAGCTCAATCCACTGAGCCACACCAATCAGGGCTAATAGGCTATGTTTTAGGGTCACGGGAAAATTGAGCAGAAATAGAATTCACGTATACTCTGTCTCCCCCCACCGGTCTTCTTACTGTCTCCATCCTTTTGCCTTTCCCAGAATGCCATATAATTGGAATCACACAGCGTTTAGCCTTTTCGTACTTGCTTCTTTCACTTAGCAATATGCATTTAAGGCTCCTCTGTGTCTTCTCGTGCGTTGACCGGTCACTTCTTTTTATAGCTGAATAATATTTCATTGTATGGATGGACCACGGTTTGTTTATCCATTCATCTATTGAATAACACCTTGGTTGTTGCCAGTTTTGACAATTACTAACAAAGCTACTGTAAAAACTCAGATACAGGTTTTTTGTGAATGTAAGTTTTCAACAAATTTGGGTAAATACGTAAGAATGAAACTGCTGGTTTGTGTGTTAAGACTATGTTTAGCTTTGTAAGAAGCTGCGGGCTATCATACAGAGTGGCTGTACCATTTTGCTTTCCCACTGGCAATGAATGAGAGTTCGTATTGCTGTACATCTTTGCCAGCATATAATATGGTCAGTGTTTTGGATTGTAGCCACTCTAATAAGTGTGTAGTGCTATCTAATTGTTTCAGCTTGCTTTTCCCTAATGGCATGATGTTGAACATCATATGCTTATTTGCAAACTGGATATCTTTCTCTAGTGAGGTATCTTTCAGATCTTTTGCCCTTGTCCTAAGTGGATTGTTTATTTTCTGATTGTTGAGTTTTAAGAGTTCTTTGTATATTTTGGACCTGAGTCCTTTATCTGATATGTGTTTTAGAAATATTTTCTCCCAGTCTGTGGCTTGTCTTTTGATTCACTTATCAGTTTTTTTTCTGTCATGGATCGTGCTTTTGGAGTTCCACTTAAAAACCTATCGCCGAGCCCGAAGTCAGCTAGAACTTCTATTTTATTTTATACACGTTTTAGAGTTTTTGGCTTTACTTTTAGTTCTGTGATCCACTTTATTTTGGTGTAGTTTATTGATTATGCTATTACAGTTGTCCCATTTTTTGTCCCCTTTAGCCCCTCTGCCCTGCACCCCATCCCATCATCCCCACACTTCTTAGTTCATGTGTATGGGTTGCACATATCAAGTTCTTTGACATCTCAATTTCCTATACTATTCTTAGCCTCCCCTGTCTCTTTTTTTTGGGGGGGGTGCAGCATTGTGCAGCCACCATTTTCCCCAGCACCACCCACCCCTACCTCCCACCCTCAATCCCTCCCCTATTTGGCTTTGTCGATGGGTCCTTTATGCGTGTTCCTTGATGCCCCTTCCCTTCCCTTTCCCCTGTCATCCCCCTCCCTCCTCCTCTCTGGTTACATTTTGAGATCATTTTAGTGAAAGGCATGAGATCAGTGCCTAGATTCTTTTTTATTTTTGTTTTTGTTTTTTGTATGTGGATGTCCAGTTGTAACAGCACCATGTGTTGTAAAAACTATTTGTTTCTCCATTGGATTGCCTTTTCTCCTTTTCTCCAGTTGACTATTTGTTAGGGTATATTTTGGGGCTCTCTACTCTGGGCCATTAATCTATATTTCTACTAGTTCACCAATACCACATTGTCTTGATTACTATAGCTTTATGCTAAGTCTTAAATCAGGTAGGGTCAGCCCTCCAACTTTGTTCTTGTTTTTAATACTGCGATGGATATTCTGAGTCTATTTCCTGACCATATATACTTCAGAATTAGTTGGGTTTTTTTTTTTTTTAATATACACAAAGCAAAGTGCTGGGGTTTTGACCGGGGTTGCATTGGATCTGTAGACCAAGTTGAAAAGAAATGACATCTTAACAATATTGACTCCTCCTGTCCACGAACATTTGGTTTTGATTTCTTTGATTTCTTTCATCAGAGTTTTATAGTTTTCCTCATTAATCTTGCACATATTTTGTTTGATTTATACTTCAGTATTCCTCCCTCCCTCTTTTGGCACGAATGTAAATAGTTGGGGGTTTTTTAATTTCACATTCCACTTGTTCATTCCCGGTATATAAGAAAGCAGTTGACAGTTGCATATTAGCCTTGTATCCCTTAGCCTTATTTCTTTATTGGTATCCGTTTTTTGGTCAATTCTCTAAAATTGTTTACATAGAAAATTATGTCATCTGCAAGTGAAGAGTTTTATTTATTCCTTCCTAATCTGTATACCTTTTATTTCCTTTTCTTGCTTTATTGCATAGCTAAGTTTTCCAATGTGCTGTTGAACAAGAGTGGTGAGGAGGAACATCCTTGCCTTGTTCACAGTCTTAGATGGCGTAGCATCTAATTTCTCAGCATTGCATATGACATTGGCTGTAGATTCTTTTTAGACTTATTTTATAAAATTAAGTTCCTCTTTATTGGTAATCTGGTGAGAGTTCTTACCATAAGTGGGTGTTGGATTTTGTCTAGTGATTTTTTTTTTTTTTGCATCTGTCGATAAGATTATATGATTTTCTTCTTTAGGCTATTGATGTGTGATGGATTAAGTTAATTGAGTTTTGAATGTTGAATCAGCCTTGTGTACCAGAAATAAATCCTACTTGGTCATGGTTTATAGTTCTTTAAATACGTTGTTGGATTTGACTTAAAGCAATATTTTGTGGAGGATTTTTGCATCTATTTTCAAGAAAGATGTTGGTCTGCACTTTTCCTTTTTTGTAATGTCTTTGGTTTTGGAATTAGGGCAACACTAGCCTCATGGAATGAGTTACAAAGAATCCCATCTGCTTCTGTTTTTTGAAACAGCTTGTAGAGAATTGGTATAATTCCTTCCTTACGTGCTCAGTAAAATTCACCAGTGCAACTATCTGGGCCTGGTGTTATCAGGTGTAGAAGGTTATTAACAATTGATTCAATTTCTTTAATATGTATAGGCTTATTGATAGTATATATTCAATTTCTTTAATATACAGAGAGATTATCAGTTATATGTCATCTATTCAGATTATGTATTTCTCCTTGTGTGAGTTTTGATAGGTTGTGTTTTTTCAAGGAATTAGCCGATTTCATCTAGCTTATCAAATTCGTGGGCATAGAGTTGTTTTTAATACTATTTTATTACCCTCTTTATTGTCCATGGGGTCAATAATAATGGCTCTTTTTTCATTTCTGTATTAGTAAATAGTGTCTTCTCTCTCCCTTTCGTGGTTAGCCCGGGTAGGGAGTTATCAATTATACTAATCTTTTCAAAGAGCCAGTTTTTGGTTTCATTGATTTTCTTTTTCTATTCCTTTCCCGTTTTCAATTTCATTTATTTTTGCCCTTATTTTTATTATTTCTTTCTGAGGCTTACTTTGGATTTAATTTGCCCTACTTTTCTCATTTCCTAAAGTGGAAACTTAGATTAGCTATTTTCCAAGAATCATTTAGTTCTTTCTCCTCTGATTTGCTAGCTCTCTCTCTAGCATTGATTTCTAGTTTCATTCCGCTGTGATGTGAGTGTATAGATTTATGATATCTGTGCTTTTAAGTTTGTTAAGGTGTGTTTTGTGACACAGAATGTTTATCTTAGTGAACGGCCCATGTGAACTTGAGAAGACTGTATATCTTAGTGTTGTTGGATGAAGTATTCTATAAATGTCAATTAGGTCTAGTTGACTGATGGTGCTATTCAGTTCAACTATATCCTTACTGATTTTTCTGCCTTATGGGTGTTTCCATTACTGATCAAGGGACGTTGAAGTCTCTAACGGTAACAGTGGACTCTTCCGTTTTTCCCTCACAATTTGGACACTCTGTTACCAGGCACATACACATTAAGGATTGTTATGTATGTAGTCTTGAAGAATTGAACGCTTTGTCATTATGTAATGCCCCTCTTTATCCTAGATCATTTTTCCTGCTCTGAAGTCACCTTTATCTGAAATGTATATATATCTGTTGATTAGTATTAGCATAGTATGTCTTTCTCCACCCCTTTACCCTACTTGTGTTTTTATATTTAAGTGTGTTTCCTATGGACAACATATAGTTGGATCTTGTTTGGGGTTTTTTTGTTTGTTTGTTTACCCACTATGACAGTTTCTGTCTTAACTGGTATCTGTGTCTAGACTCACAGTTTTGCTTGTAGATGTCCACTGGTTCCAGCACCATTTGTTGAAAAGACTATCTTTGTCCCATTGTATTCTTTGCTCCTTGTCAAAGATCAGTTGACTATATTTATGTGGGTTAGCATTTCCTTTTGATGCTTTCGTAGGCTTTTTTTATATCTCTCTGCTTGCATTACCCATCTGTTCGTGCATATTATCCAATTTTTCCCTTCGCCCCCTTAGCATGTTAATGACAGTTATTTTAAATTCCAGGTCTGATCATTCCAAAATGATCTGCCATGTCGGAGTCTGGTTCCAATGCTTGGTTTGCCTCTTCGGGCTGTTTCGTTTTTGCCCTTTAGTAGGCCTTATCATTTGGGGCTGGAAGTTGGATGATACACTGGGTAAAATAACTGAGGTAGGTAGGCCTGGAAGTTTTATGTTTATCTGACTAGGAGTTTCGCAGTGTTAACTATTTGCCGTAGATGTGGTGTCAGAGGCTAAGATGTCTTCTGTTGCTCTTATTTTAGCCTCCTCTTATTGTCTTTGAGTGTCCCTAGGAACTTCTAAGTAGGGTCTGAGGCTTGCAGGTTTCTTAGCTGTAATGGCCCGTTATTACACAGGAGCCCTGTTGGGGTGGCGGTAAACCGGGAATAGAGGGCAAGGGTTCTGTAGTGCTATGGTTACGTCTCAGTCTTTTCCTGTGCCTGAGTTGGGTGTTTGCTGTCCCTTCCCCAGGTCAGCTAGGCTCTGGTAGAACCCCAGTCAGGCTCTGATGAGGTAGTTTTCTTTGAGGGAAGACCTCATTAAGGAGAATAGAGAGGAGGTCTGGGTATGTTTCACTTCTTTAAAAATTTCTTTCTAACTCCTCACATTACATCATTTAGAGAGAGGGGAAGGGAGGAAGAAAGAGAGGGAGAGAAATATCAATCGGTTGTCTCTCACACACCCCTAATCAGAGGCCTGGCTGGCAAGCCAGGATGCGCCTGACTGGGAATTGAGCTGGCGACCTTTCGGTTCGCATGCCGGTGCTCAAGTCGCTCAGCCACACCAGCCAGGGCAACAGTGGCTACTTTTGCTCTCCCCTTGACAGAAGCAAAAGGGAGTTTTTCTTCAGTCTTCACAGAGAGAACCTGGTCAGGAGGGCTCTTCAAGGTAAAACTCATGAAAGGGTGGGGGCCCCTCTTAGACTGGACCCTCTCGGAGTTTTTAGCTCTTAAGCTAGTCCCTACGGAGCCTCTAGCAATCTTTCCATTACAGTTTTCAAGTGTTCTTACTAATACTGGCTTTACCTGCAGGCTTCTACACTTGGTAAGCTGTGATTTTGTCTCTCCCTTTTCAGAACAGCAGCTTGCCTTTTGACTTCGGTTCTGTGATTAATCGAATAGGTGATTTTTAGGTTTGCACGGCTTTTTTCTTGCTGTGAGTATAGGAGTGACCACTTCCAAGTTCCTGACGTGTCAAGCCAGAAACCGGAAGTATCTACGTTTCTTCTCAAGTTTTCAAAACACATCTAGAATAACGTGAATCTTCCTGAGGTTCCGGCTTACCTTAAGATACCTCTGGGCTGCGGGAGCTAGTGCACCTTATTTAAGCCATCTCTTCCTTGGTAAAAGAAGCGTAGCTGTACCTCCTTTGCTGGATTGTTAGGAGACCCGCCTGCGATATGGAAAGCAACTAGCAAAGTGCATTGCTCGCATGTAGTCAACGTTAGCTTTCTTTATTATCTCATTTATCTTCATCAGAACCCTAAGCCTTGAAGGGAGACAAAGTACACAAAGTGTTCCCTAATTTAGAAGATAAAGAATCAGAAGAAAAGGACTGCCTGCCCTGTGGTCAGTTTGTGGGTGAGTCAGGGCTGGAGTTTGGCCTCCGTAGCCCTGATGCTGTTTCAAGACCCCCTTTTCTTTTCTTTTCTTTTTTTTTTTTAAGATTTTATTTATTTATTTTTACAGAGAGGGGAAGGACGACAGAGAAGGAGAGAAACATTGATGTGCCAGAGATATATCGATTGGTTGCCTCTCACATGTCCCCAACTGAGGAACCTGCCTGCAACCCAGGCATGTGCCCTGACTGGGAATCGAACCAGTGACCTTTTGCTTCACAGGCTGGCACTCAGTCCACTGAGCCACACTAGCCAGGGCACAAAGACCCCCTTTTCTAAGTGCCAGGTGGCAAATTGCCTGCCCACGTTGATCAAAACCTGTCAGAACTCAATGGTACTCCAATCAAAGCAGTCCGAAGGACTGCGCAGCTGTCTTTCCCACTCTGATGCATTTGTGGGTTTTGCCTACACAAAGCATGACTATTATGAAGAGTGAATTGGAATGATAGAGAAATGTCGCCTGTTACCATAGAAACAGATATGTGATAGTGGCAACATTCGCAGCAGGTATGAGAAAGGTTCTGAATCACATGGAGAAAATAAGTGAATATATCTAAAAGGTAATAGAACCCAGCAGAGGTTACTGCTTTTGCTCTGGTTCTAGATGCTCATATCTAGCATCATATACTCCCAGCTCCGCAGCATTTTCTCTCTAGAAGCTGAAAAGTTACAATGGCCTTAAGTGAAAGAAATGGGTATGACGGTTGTAGAACTGGGGATTAGAGGTTCATGTTGAAACTCGTAAGAATTAGTTACTGGCCATGGTAAGCTATATTCGAACAAAAAGGAACTCCTCTACTACTGAGCTGATGATACACTTACTCACTAGCACTTGTGGGAAATAAGACACAATCTAATAACGATCTCATCCATACTCTTTCATCCTCATTTTCCCCAAGGGATGTGCCAAATGGCCGCTGAGCAGACGCTCGGAGAGCGCCTCGGTAGCCCGAGGTGAAGTGGGAGCAAGGACTGGCTTTGAGCCCCTGTTGCTCTGAGCACTCTTCTTGTCACGGTCATTTTAGAAAATGAAAATTAAAATGGAGAGATGAGAAAAGCAGAAAAGGGAGGGTAAAAGAATAGAGATGTATGACCTGAAGGGCAACAGGTTGCTAAACTCCACGGAAAAAACCCTCAGACGTAACAATACCTACTGTTGCGTAGGAAACTCCTTTGCCAGGGAAGTCCACGCGGACCCTGGTGATGAGCACACTTGGCAACCCTCCAGGCTGAAGCCTTGCTGACTTCTGATCCGACCTGCTCAGATACAGCCTCTGATAGAGCCTGCCTTGAGACGTAACATCACTCCAGGCGTGATGTGAGGACAAAATGAGATGATAGATGGAAATAGGTTTCACGAACTACAGAACAACATACAAACGCTCGGTGTTATTTTTGTAAGTTCTGTGGTTTAATGTTGTCCAGCAGTGTCCTCGAGGGAGTTTGGAACAGATTTTAAATACCTGTTTCTAAAGGAAATAAAATTTAGAAAAAAGAAAGACAGGAACATCAAATGCACCTACAGAATGAAGAGAATTGTGTCCCCAGGAGGGAAAAATCTGTCCGGGTGACACCTAAGCTGTGTATCTCTGCGTGGCGGTTGTCATGTAATGACATGAGAAAAGCCTTGGGTTTTCTGACTGCCCTCAATTGATTAGAATTATTTTCTTTGGAAGTAAGTCCCAAGAAAATGCTGGTGATTTCATAGTCAATAAAACTGTTGACACTTCTCTTAAAGTGTCTGTTAACTTACGGTAAATTACAGTGAGACTGCATGTGGCCCCCACATGAATATACTACCGGTCGCACTGTTTTAATTACTAACAATTTCAATCACGATAAGGAAGTGACTAAAAAGCGTTAACTGCCGCCACTCTGCTCCTTCCGTGAAAATGACCCTTTTTTTCCTTCCAGATTCGACCCATGATACTTCAGATCCGTTCCTCACCTGAGTGCATGACTCTTCAATCTTAGGACTCGCAGAATTATTGAAATGCCGTCCTAAGATTGTTGAGTTCTGCATTTCTGGGCATCTCAGCTCTATGGAGAAGCAGCCATTCGCTCACCACAAAGGCAGCCCGAAAGATGTTTTTCTCCCTAGGAAATAATCTTCCTTGTAACTTTCTTGTTCGCAACAGGCAGAGAAACAGTCAGAAACAGCCTGGGGAAGTTTGAAAGCTGGGAGACACCTTGCCAATTACCTGATCAGTGGCGTGGGGCTACCTCAAATTGGCTGTGTTTTGGGGTCCCTCCCGTGACTGTCTTAAAGAATAAATGTTTTCTGTTAACTTCCAGTGACTTAATTTTCCATTTTCTCTTTGTAACAGGTCCAGTTAAAAACAAGAAAAAGGGTAAGTTCAGTTCCTGATTTGATTTTTTAAAATTGTTGTTATGTCACGTCTTTTCTAAAGTTAGAAGAAAAGCATATCCAGGGAGGTAGGGGTTTTATGTTCCAGTCTTTCCATGCTGGTTGTCCATTATTTTAGTCGATCACATGGGACCTTCTTGAGTGTCACAGGTGCCACGGGGGCAGTGATGACCCATGGAAGACAGAACTGCTTCTCTGGCAACATAGAAAAGTTGGCTTGGTTTTTCTCTCTTGCTCCTTCTATACAATTCAGTTTCTGTCTCTTTCCCTCATTCTTTCTTCCTCTTTCCTCTGCCCTTCTTTCTCTTCTTTTCCCCCTCCGTTATCAAGTCAGTGATCATGGATGAATAAAGTCCCGAGGTAGCTTGTAGGGACTTAGGTATACTACCTCCTGAAAGATGTCAGTACCCAATTTCTTTTTATTTGTTTGTTTGTTTGTTTGTTTGTTTGTTTGTTTTTAGAGAGAGAGAGGAAGGGAGGGGGAAAGAGAGGGAGAGAAACATCAATGTGTGGTTGCCTCTCACGTGCCCCGCTACTGGGGACCTGGCCAGCAACCCAGGCATGTGCCCTGACTGGGAATCGAACCAGTGACCCTGTGGTTCACAGGCTAGCACTCAGTCCACTGAGCCGCACCAACCAGGAGTACCCTATTTCTTGGCCTAAGAATTTTCCCTATCATATTTCTCAGATGCTCAGGGAAGGCATTGCTTGCTTGGGGGTTTCAATATCATTTTCTCTAATGAAAAAACTAGGCTGGAGTCATACTCTGATCTTTTTAGCCTTTTCCAAGACTCTCTGGTTGAGCAGATTCATTGTGCCCTTGTTGGGTCAGTAAGTCTCTGGTGTACTTGCCACAGGACTGGCCCAAGAGCTTGTTATATGAGGGCTTGCTTACTGGAGGAGAACCCAGACAAAACAGGTTCCACAATACAGGACCAGGCAATCATATTCACTCCTTAGGACTGAAACCAGTTCTAAGTACTGGCTGGGCCAAAAAGTCCGTTACGTTTTTTTCTGTGAAATAAAAGAAACATTTTTCATTTTCACCAATAACTATTGATTTGGATCTTTGGAGTATGTTGGCCGTCTCCCACTATTGGCTTCTATAGGTAGAGGCCAGGGGCGCTGCTAAACATCTTCCAATGCATAAGGCAGCCCCACAGCAAAGGATTATTTGGCCAAAATGTCAAAAGTACCAAGAAACTTCACAAACCACTTTTGACACGTTCAATCAGACACAGCACCTTCTCCATACACTGCACAAATCTTTTTTTGTTTGTTTCAGTTGCATTTTTAACCTTCTTGAAATAAGGCGTAATACACCAAAAATGTCACCTATCTTCTTCCATCTTCAATATTAAAATGGCTACACAAAAATTCACCAGTTTTGATAAGTTTTTTTTAATGCACGCTGATATGACAGCTGTCACAATGCAATCTAAGAAAATTGTTTCAAATGAAGTTAAAGACAACTAAGTGCTACTAGAGCCATCACACGGAAAAAAAACTAAACAAACTTTTTGTCCAACGCAATACCTATTTGTTTCTGTGTTCTGACCTAGGAGGAAAATAGAGTGAAATTAATGATGTTTCATTAAAATGGTTTAAATTAAATCATTCCATCTGTTCAGGTTTCTGGAGCTTTATGGAATACATTAGCATCCCCAGACCAGGCCAAAAGGTCTGACTTCAGCTGCCACCTCCCATATCTCTGAGCGCTAGGGTCCTCTGGTGGCTTGAGGTGCCGTGGACTACATAGCAAACCTGTATCCCTGCTGTAAAGAAGTCGAGGACTGGCCTGGCCTCCCGCATGTCTGAGCCGAGCAGAGCTGGGAAATAGTCTAGAGTCTGAGGAAACCTTTCTCCACGAAGCCTGGGTATTCACCAAGCTAGTCTGTCTTTGAAGAAAGTATATTTGACTTTCAAACATGTAGTTTTTATCTCTTGTCACATTCCTTTAAGACAGAAATTATAACAAGCCCAGAATTCTCACCTGGCTTGGACAAGGACGCTCTCTGCTCCTAACTCTAGCCCAGGGTGACTTTCCTTTTTTCTACCTGCTTGTTCACTGGGTTGCAAATGAGCATCAGATGTTTGTCAGGAATAGAGATAGAGAGAGGAAGAAAAGGTCCCTGCCCTGGCTGGCATGGCTCAGTGGATTGAGCGCCAACCTGCGAACCAAAGGGTTGCCGGTTCGATACCCCATCAGGGCACATGCCTGGGTTGCGGGCCAGGTCCCCAGTTGGAGGTGCAAGCAGCAACCACACGTCGATGTTTGTCTCCCTCCCACACTTCCCCTCTCTAAAAATAAATGAATAAAATCTTTAAAACAAAAACAAAAACCTGTGTCAATTCTGAATGAGTAGACCTACAGAAGAAAATGGTTCCTTCCTTTCCAAATCTCAGTGTAGTGAGAACTGTAGAAGTACACATGAATACAGTACAGCACAGTATAAAAAATACTACCATAGAAGCCTGAACAGCGTGCTGTGGGAACACAAACGAGGAGCAAGTAGTCCTCCTTAGGCGAGCGAACGGCCACATCTCTGAGAAAACGGTATTTGACCTGGACTTTGAAGGATGAGGGGAAAAGAGGGGAGGACACTCCAGCAAAGGGAATAGCATACCAGATCTCTGGGAAGCGTGAAAGAATGCAGCACGTTTGGGGGAAACAGCACGCATGCTAGTGGTTTACTGGAGGATCGGGCGTGTGTGTGGTGAAAAGCAGCACCCAGTTGCAGTGTTATCCAATGGGTGAGCCCTGCCAGCACCAACAGAAGACAGCTGGCTAGGCTAGAAGCTCTGGGACTGTAACTCAGCTTTCAGTGCTTCTGGCAAGGACTCAATCACTGCCCCACGCTGCTGCCTTGTATATGGACCATTCCTGGAGGAGAAGGCACATGGGCCTTAAACGTTTACTTTGGCCAAAAGGGTCCCCTAGACCCAGTGAACAGGCACATGACTGAAGAGGTAAATTGAGTTGTTTATTTAATTTCCATTCTTTAATGGAATTTCTCTCCTCTCCCCCATCCCCCTCCCACTCCCCCTCTCTCGTGCACATGCGCCACACACCCTTTCGCTCAATTGCTTTTAGTTGTTCTTTCAGCAATTTGGATTCTGCTAAAAGGTTAGAATGTATATATTTTTTTCATCCAAGGCTACAAAGGGTAATTTTCGAAGGGCAAAAGTCTCTGGGCTTTTGCATCATGAAGCGCTCTGTTAAAGGGAGGAAATCTGGAGAAAGAATTCAGTCCTCTCAAGTCCAGGGTTCACATAAAAGCCACTCTCTTCAACAATAACCCAAGTCCCAGGACTCTCAAAGGCCGTTGGTCCAGGTTTCATCCTCCTCTCAGGCCGACTTTCCGAAGCTATGCAAGTGTGAGGAGCGCACTTGCCCGAACCTGGTTGCCCAGGGGCAGAGGGGACCGGCTGCGGAACTAGACCACAGCGAGAGCTTTTCCCCGAATGCCTCCTAACATTTCCTAAGTGAACGTTCTCTGTTTACACTGCAACCGCTATTCTCTCGGACTGGAGGAGTTTCTGGCTGTAATTCTTCCACAATTGCATTAGCAATCACAGGAGACTCACAGTCTTGACACTGGACTTTGCGCTGCCCACAGAACACCCTCTAGCTTGAAAATCCCTGGCAGGCCAGGAAATTCTGGGACACAGCACAGCCTAATAGGCACCGTCCTCTGTCCATGCTGCCCAGAGAACCATGATGGAGAAGCAGAGCTTACAGCCAGGCCAGGCAAGTTTCCTGACGGCCGCAGGGGTAAGTCCTTCCTCCTTAAGGAACCTCAGTCTTGGGAGGAAACTGAGAGAAATCACCGATGGAGAAGCTAAGCTCAACAAGAGGAAGGGATTTGCCTAGAATGTGCCCATGTCAGATTTGGGGGCTTATGGCCTTATCTCCTGACTACAGATGCCACATTCTTTCCACCACACAAGCTGGAATTGAAACTTGGGCGCTGAATAAGCCTTCCTTGGAAATAAGCCTTCCCAAATCTGAAGAGAGACGGCTTTTCCTGTTCAGCATCTTGAAATTGGCTAGATTGGGAAACTGGGAAGATCCACGAGTTTGCTGCTACGGATAGTGAAACGGCTTCATTAAGCTCCTTCCTCCAGGTCTTTAGAGCTCCAGGGACTCTCCCCGGAGAGCAGCGCTCTGGAGCTCCCTTCCTGCGCTTTCTGGGCAAAGGGCCCCACGTGACCCCATTGTTTCACTCCAAATGCAGATGTGGTTAGACAGGGACCCCTGGCCTTTTGAGCGAGTTGCCCTGGGAATTCGGTTTCGTGAACGTGCAGCATTATTCTTAAAGGGAGGACATGATGACTCAAGACGGGACTCTCTTACCTTGGGGTCTGGGGAGCAGGGAGTTGGAGTCAGTAAGGCGTTATTTCAGTGAGACTCCGTAGGGTTCTGTTTCACGCTAAGAAAGTCCCACAGGTGAAGACACCGTGGTGGTGTCTGATGAAAGGCTTCCCTTCCTGAGACTTCCATAAAATTGTCAGAGAGTGGTGAAGGGAGGAAGGAGACGCCCGTCTGCGACCACCTGCAGTGCTTGAATTGGGCTGCACCGGCAGAGGACTAAACAGGAGTTGGAGGTGTGGGTTCAAGACCACAGTTATGCCTTGGTGGACGTAACTGTATCCTGGCGGGACTGTTAGAAGGACTGGAACGTTGGAATAGGAGGGTGGAGACTGGTCTGAAAGAATAGTGAGGAAGAAAAGGGGAGGAGTTGGCGGGTTTGATTAATATCAATAATATTGTGCATTCGAGAACAGGGCCTCTGAGGAAAGACTCTGGCAAGCTAGACTATTTAGCCTATAAAAATGGAGGTCGACCGGTGACAGTGTCGTTGAGAACATGTGGGTTATTATATGTATGATAGTAACTATTCTTCTCAGTCCACACAAAGAATAGAATTAAGAACGTAAACTGCCAAAGAAGGGATTTCAGTTAAATATACAGAAAAACGTCCTAACGGCGAGGGGTGATAAACATTGGACCGTGTTGCCAAGGGGGTGTGCAGAATTTCCCGTCCCAGACACCTTTTTTTTTTTTTTTTAGGATTATTTATTTATTTTTAGAGAGGGGAAGGGAGGGAGAGAACCATCAAGGTGTGGTTGCCTCTCGAGTGCCCCATACTGGGGACCTGGCCTGCAACCCAGGCATGTGCCCTGACTGGGAATTGAACCGGCAACCTTTGGTTTGCAGGCTGGCGCTCAATCCACTGAGCCACACCAGCCAGGGCCCAGAGACCTTTAAAGATAGGGCTGAGAGGTCAGCTGAGAAAAGCAAGATCTGCTGCCTCCTCAGCTCTCTCTACTGTCCACATCCCCTTATTTCCTTGTTTCTCTGTCTCTCCCTTCTCCCCCTTCTCTCTCTTTTTGTTAATCCTCACCCATGGATGTTTTTATTGATTTTAGAGAGAGGGGAAGGGAGCAGGAGAGAGAGAAAGAAGAAAATTGATGTGAGAGAGAAACATAGATTAATTGCCTCCCATACGCACCCCGACCGGGAATCGAACCCTCATCCTTTTGGTGTACTGACCAACACTCCGACCAGCTGAGCCACCCAGCCAGTGGTCTCTCCCCACCCCTCTCACCTCCCAAACTCTGTCGCAGTCCTCATTCCCAGCGAGCACTTCCCCCAGTCCCCCGCTCCTGTACATCTGACTCCTACAGGAAACCTCCCTGCAGCTGAGCTTACTAAGGGCAGACTGTCCTCCTAGCTTCCTCTTCCACCTGCATCAAGTCCACCAAACTGGGAAGTAAACATGAAAGCTACTCTCTTCAACAATAACCCAAGTCCCAGGATTCTCCAAAGTGACCCATAGGTCTGGCCACTTGGCAACTCAGATCCTTTGGACTCAGCTGAAACGTCCCCTCCTTTTTCAAGCCTTTCCTGACCTCTTTGGCACTTCTTTCCCTACCGCAAATGTAGCACTTCTACTTTCCTGTCAGGTGTCTGTTTTTCCTCACTTCACTGAGCTCCTTGAGAGCCATTTGTTTCTATTACATTGAACCCCAACTCTGGAAATAATTACTCATGAAAGGGCAGAGAGACGGGGTGGGGGGTGATAAAGGTGTTCACCTCTTTAATAGCAAGAATTCCCAGAGGGCCAACTTTTTAGCATTGGAAGTCCGCAGAACTCCTGACAGTACATCCTCGGCCAGTAACTGCTAACGTGACACCGAATCTTGTCTTTCAGGAAAGAAGGCAGGACCTCCTGGGCCAAATGGCCCCCCGGGACCTCCAGGACCTCCGGGACCCCAGGGACCCCCGGGGATTCCAGGGATTCCTGGAATTCCAGGGACAACTGTTATGGGACCACCTGGCCCTCCGGGTCCTCCTGGTCCTCAGGGACCCCCTGGCCTCCAGGGACCTTCTGGTGAGTTCCTGGTTCTCCGCCCTCCACGAGGCTCCTTTACCAACACGGTAACAGCAGGGCTGAGTGACCCTGACAGCGATATCAGACGGGGCTGGTGGCGGTGATATACAGTAAGAAATGCAGGTCTTCTGGCTCAGTGTAAAACTAGAGATTAAACAAGCCGGTAGGGCCTGACTTGCTCTAACTTCTTGTTTATAGCAACCTGTCAAGGATGGGTGACGTGTTCTCCACCTGTCTCAGCCCATCCGTCACAAGCCCCACCCCCCTCACTCTTAGCCTCCCTGTCCTGAGCCAGTAAACTCTTATGAGCCTGAGACAGAGGCCCTGAGGCTTCGCTGAAGTTCCTGCAGGAGATGAATTGGGTCCGCTCGGATTTCTAGCATCTGACTCCTGTGCCGATGCTGACACGGGGAGGAATGTTGGGGGCTGCACAAGATACCATCCCTAGAACAGTCTCGTCTCATGAACTCCAAAGTACCCTTCTCATAGCCGTAGTCGCAGATAGCTGTGGGAGGAGCAAACCCAGGCACCACCAGCATCCTGGGGAAGAAACAAGTGCCCCGTGCTCTACATCCTTACCCCGCCTCATTGCCCATTTGATTTGCATTTAATCCCTTTGCCTCTCTCCCTTTGGGCCCAGAAGAGCATCCAAGAGGTAGAGATCCCAGTCTACCTAACTGGACTTCACAGGACTTGGACTTCCTGAGAGGGGGTCGCTTGTTACTTCCCTTTCCCGCTCCCTTCCGGTATCATAGGGTTTTAAACAAATGGACTCTGCCGCTGACTCGCCTGGGTCCGAGAATTCTGCAGCAGGACTTGGATTCTTTGACTCACAGTTCAAACAGGGCTAATCAGTATTACCGTGGCCACAGGAGATGGAGTTCAGAGATATTTCCTTTCATTCAGTCTTTCCAGGAATATTAAGTGAGCACACTCTATATATAAGAGATATATTGATAAGTGGTCCCTGTTCTCATGTAGTTTATGTCCTGGAGGATTAGGGAGATGATTAAAGAAGCAAGATATTTCCAAATGGCAGTGCACTTTGCGAAGGAAACTAATAGAAGGGAAGCGAAAGTCAAAAGACGCAAACAGCAGCGTCTCGGGGGCACACGGTGATAGGAATGCTCTCATCTGTGCCTGAGGGAGCCCACTGGGACTTGCCTGGGGCCAGTGTTGGCAGGAGACCACTTTCCCTGCTGGGTGCCAGACCCGCTGGAGATGCAGGTCAGGTACAAGTCAGACGGAAGGGGTGCCCTCTCCCACCCAAAGGCTCCCGCCTTGGGCTGCCTCAGAGAGGAGGAAGGCCAGGAGAAAAGGCTTGCCCCTGATTGTCCGTCCTGTTTTGCAGGTGCTGCTGATAAAGCTGGAGCAAGAGAAAACCAGGTTGGCTGGGACTTGCCCCCCTCCTGGGAAGGGGGGAAGGCCACGGGCTAGAGCCACCTTTCACTGCGCCCCCTGTAAACTTTGCCGAGGCTTTATTTTTATGAGGATACCCTGGAGCTTCTGAGGTTTTTTCCCTCACAGCCCCCTCTCATCTCCATGAATAGAAAAGCTTTGCCTCGGGGCCTGCCTTGAGCTAAGGGAATCGAGTCTTCCCTGGGCCCATTTGTCCCCACTGCACAGGAGCCAGGGGGTCCCGTATCTACACACGGCAGGCAGCTAAAATGGGCCGCCAGACAGGCCTTGTTCACCTGGGCCTCCCACTCCCCCAGCCGCCCCAGACACCCTGTCGGCACTCAGACCGCCAGGGATCAGGAGCTTAGAAGTTGAAGAGTATGTCCTTGACAATCAGCCAACCAGCTCCAGGCCAAGGCCAGCCTGGGCTTCTTTCTGCCTTAACGGTCTGAAGGGCCCCTCCCTAGTCTTTGAGCTTCCTAATCTGTCTCTATTGGCAGGTTCTGCGGCCCTGCCTTGTCTCATCTCAGCCTCCCTCGCTACAGCTGTTTGGCTGCAGTTTAAATCTGCACAGCTGCACAGCGCTACATGGCTTCCAAGGCAATTTTGTATCCATCACCTCATTTGATCTTCAGACATCCCTGTGAGGGAGGCCAGAGATTCTTTTAATTCCCATTTTACAGTTAGGGAAATGAGGCTCGGAGGCAGCACATTTGGCTGCGGTCACGGAACTAGGAAGTAGCCGAACTACAAAAGCATATGACCCTCTGGTCTCACTGTGGTCACTAGCATCCCAAGACAGGGAATAAGGGTCAGAATTGGAATCCGGAAGGACGCCGGAAGTCAGAGGTGGAAACACGGAAACTGGTGACTGAGCAAGCAGTCATTTCTCACCGTGGCTCCTCTCTCTGTCCTTCCCATCCAGCCTGCTGTGGTGCATCTCCAGGGCCAAGGGTCAGCAATTCAAGTCAAGAATGGTAAGAGTCCAAGCAGGCTCTCTCACTAAGGGTCGCTTCCCGTCTTCCTTGCCCCCAGCTTCCAAATCATCTCCCAGCCTAGTTCGTCCCAGGCCCCTGAGGTACCCCAGGGCACTAGGGGGCCGTTCTCTACTCCACTTTGCCCTCTGCTGTCTGTCCCGGGTAATTGCTTGTACCAAGACCGGCTGCTACACCACCCAAATTGCAATTAGAAACACCGCTCCGGAAGCTGAAAGGGACTAGAGACACCATGTAGATGGGGAATTGTTGGGAGACGGGGGTTCTGTCAGAGTCACCCGGAGGGGATATATGGAGTTGGATCAACATTTTCACAGTGAAAATCAGAGAAGGGAAAACTACATAAATTTAAGTTCCTGTGTGACAGCTCTGCACAAGGAGGCAGGGGGCTCGTTAGACTGTCCAGGAAATGTGCAATGCTAGTGCCTATGGAAAGGGAGAACGGGTTTAAGGAGGTTCAGAAACACTGATTTAATGTAATCCCTGCTTTTATAAGATGGGGAAACAGAGTCCCTGAGAGCTTGGACAGTACCATCATAAATCCTGCTGCCTTATATCTGTATGGTCCTTGAGAGTTTTCAACACGCTTTCTTTGTCTTTTATTTTATTTGAGCCTCAAGACAACCCTGTGAGGTAGGTATTAGCTTCTTCTTATAGAGACTGAAGCTAAAGCTCAGAGAGGTTATCTAATTGGCCCAAGACTTCAGTTAAGTTCAGGAGCTGGGACTCAAAACTGCATCCCCCTCACTCCTTCCACTGCACTGTGTGTGTGCTCCACCGAGTGAGTAGGATTATCTTTCTTCCCCGAAGAGACCCGAACATCCATTAAAGAACAATACTTTGAAATAATGTCCAGTCCCCAGAATGCACAAAGCTGAAATGCATGAACGCCCAGGAGCCCTGGGAAGCAGCGAGCCAGCCAAGATGCCAGATGCTTCCAGAGCTCCGGGGGGGAAAGGAAGGTTCCGCAACCCTCCTTGCTACAGTGGGGACAGCTTGGGAGAGCCCAGCCGGTCCTTAACTGGCTAGGCCGTGCTTTCATAAGAACTGAGCCCAGCTACATGCTGCGCTGCCACCCGGGTGCCTGACAATAGCCTCAGAAATACACGGAGGAGCAGAATGGCCCCAAAGCCCAAGTGGTCCTGCCGGGGCCCGGGGCCTTGGGCCCCAGAGCTGTGGTGGGGAGCCATGACCAGCATCCCCGGGGGCCAGGGAGGACCGAGACAGGCAGGAAATAGACACGTTTGGGTTTCCAGATGGGTGACTTCAGTGTTTATTCTGTGCCAGAAGCTACTGATTTTGCTCCCACTAACTACGACATCACAAGCCTAGTCCCAACCCCTCCAGGCCAGTCCCCAGTAGCAGCCTATGCTGATCTTTAGTTCCACCGGGAGGGGATGCTGCGGGAGTGCGGGAGGTGGGGGGAGGGTATGTCATGCAGAGCAGTCTTGAAGGGGCTGAGCCAGGGCATCTCCTCCTAACTCCTGTCCCATCTATTTATCACCTCAAGGGGCAATGGCCGCCTTTTCCAGAAGGGTGCTTTCCTCACGTCTCCTGAGCCTAGCCAAGGGTGGATGTTCAAAAAGTCCTTTCTTGGGTGGAGAATGGACAGTTTTGAGGCCAGAAGGCAGCCCTCTCTTTCTCCCAGATGGAAAGGGAAGCTCTTCCTCCACCCTCATGTGCTGGTTCTCCGTATCCAGCCAGGGCGGCATGATGGCCCCTCCACCCTGAGTGGCCTGGGCTGAGAGGCAGAAGCACTGCCGGGGGCGCCTCTGCTCCCAGGCACCCGTGCTGTCCCGGTGGCTGGTTCTAATGCCGCTGGTGGTCCACCCCTCCCTCTCACCAACGCCTGTCTCCACTGTGGGGCCTTGTTACTGACGGTCACCCTCTTTGGGTGCCGTGAGGTCCGACGTACCCTGATCCCTAAGGTTCTCCAGGGAGACAATTTCTTGGGCTAAGTGGTTTCCTGGGGGCCCAGGAAGGCTTTCCAGAAAGGACTGGGTGTGGAGGAGTCTCTTATGGAGAAGGAGAAAATCCATGGACCTATAAGACAATAGAGGGATTTAGGAGTTGTGGCTGGTGAAATAAAATGGAATAATAAGAGCTAGCCTGCCACTCAGTGTCTGAATTTTGCCGGTGCAGGCCCGAGGACAACAAAGAAAATAGGTCAGTGTGCCCATTCTCTTCTTTCTGCCCACCCCCAATTCCAGCTCGGAGGTGTTGGCTAAAGACCATTCCAGATGGGGAAGGTGGGGGTGGCGGTCAGGGAAGGAGAGAGGAAGACAGACCCCAGGGGCCTGAGGCCAGCCTGACAGCTGCTTTACAAACAGAACTTGCTGTGCTTCCAGATGCTGTCCTTACAGCTCAGCCTCCTGGACTTGCCAAGTTGCGTCGCGATAGGGGCGGGGGTTGTGTTTGCTCGAGATTTCTTGTTTCTGTTGCCCAGATTGTTCTGACATGTACTGAGTGACTGCCCTTCTCTCATACTGAGATCTTTCAGGTGGAGTGCTCAATGACTGGTCTCGCATCACTATGAACCCCAAGGTGTTTAAGCTACATCCCCGCAGCGGGGAGCTGGAGGTACTGGTGGACGGCACGTACTTCATCTATAGTCAGGTAGAAGTGAGTACGGTCTTAGGCCTAACTCTTCTTATATCCAGAATGCAGATCCGGTGCAGACCACATAGGGGCACTGTGGAGCCAGCCAAGACCAGCCAATGGCTAACTTCCTGCTTTGGCGGGTGAGGGGGCTGGGGGCACCACCCCGGGAGGGAGTTGAAAAGAAGAGAGAGGGGGCTGTTTGGGGGTTTGCCTAGCCAGATACCCTTGAAAGACTGAAAAAAGGCCCCTCCTGCTCCCTGCCACCCTATTCCCCCCTGCAGGGCCCCAGGCCCTGGCTCTCCCCTCCCCACCCCCTGTCACCCTGGCTGTTTGGCTCTACTGCCAAACTTGAACTGTGTCCCAGTACATATGTTCTTTGAAAGTCCGTTCCAGGGCTGGTGAGAACCCCTTCCCCCTACACTGCCACCTTTGTACTAAATGGGGCTCCTGTGGACTTTCTCTCTGCCTCAAAAAAAATTTTCTGACTATCTTTCCTTCCTCTTTCTCCCATTTGTTTCTCCACCTTTCTGTTTCTCTGTTTTCTTGCCTCCTTCCTTCTGTCATTATTCTAGCCCTCTCCTCCCTCTGTTTTTGTCCTTGTCCTGCCTGGGCCCACTCACCAGGATCTGCCAACACCCCTCTGCTCCCACACGCCTGCTGGTTGCCTCCACCAGGTGGCTCCTCAGAGCTAGAGGTAGATGAGCCCCAAGGTTGGGGCTCCTGTGGGGTGGACGGCAAGCAGGCAGGTGGACAGAAGGACTATGGAGCCAGCAGAAGGGCCTCACAGGGGAGTGGCCAGAGAAGGTGGGTTAATGAGCATTTGCTCTGTCCACCGAGCACCCTGGCACAGACTGGGTGCTAACCAGGAAGCTAGGTGGCACCTGAATACACTGCTCCCTCCGGAAGAGCCCATGGAAGGAGCGATGTTTGATAAAGTGAGTTAGGGTGACAGATGAGGGCCCCAATCCCAAGGGGGCACATGGGTGTAATCCCAGTGTCCTATGGGGCATTTGTCCTGAGGTCCATTTGGTGATGGTGGGGGTGGGGGGGATCAAAGCTTGGCAGTGGGGGGTAAACAAATTAACCCTCCAGGCATAAGAGAGAATCGGGAGCCACCTCAGGCTTTAGACATCATGCAAACTGGGAAAATCCAGGCCCTTAAACACAGGTTCACACTGTCTTCCAGCCACAAAATAAAGTTAGGGGCCTGGGTTTTGCCTTTCCAAATGCCTCATCTCATTTGTGGTGGAGAACTCCCCACCTCTGCATCTGTTTCCTCAGTCAGCCAACGAGGGGGCCAAGGGACCCAGTGAGGATGAGAGAGAAACACGGCAGGGGCAGGGGTGGGCTGCAAAAGGGCTGAAGAAAGGGCAAGTTGTCCCTGTCCCCTGTCTGGGAGCTCAGTGGCTTCTAACTTCCTCAGCAAATAGTCCTCGGGGCTGGAAGCTGGAAGCTAGTTTGTATTCATGTGTCCGCAGCCCTGACTGAGCCCCCTGTGCGCGCCCACGGCATGGGGCTTCATGCCCAGCAGGGGGTTAGCGGCTGGTAAGGCACACTTCTTGCCCTCGGAGTTTACAGCTGGTGTGCTTTTGAAAGAAAGATTTGCCTGGCCACTTGAGCCCCACGGCGGAGTGGGGGAAGGACAGAGTCTAAGCCTGTCGCCCCACCTTTCCTGTCGGCTACCTAGCGTGCCTTCAAGTGGCACTGCCCTTTCCCAAGGGGTACGGGCAGCTCATCTGAGAAGGTCCCCGCCCGCTCATGACAGGGGACGGCCCCACCCTCCTTCCTCTCTCCCCCAATCCCTTCTTATTGCCTCTCACCCAGGTGTACTACATCAACTTCACTGACTTTGCCAGCTATGAGGTGGTGGTGGATGAGAAGCCCTTTCTGCAGTGCACCCGCAGCATTGAGACGGGCAAGACCAACTACAACACCTGCTACACCGCGGGCGTCTGCCTCCTCAAAGCCCGGCAGAAGATCGCCGTGAAGATGGTGCACGCCGACATCTCCATTAACATGAGCAAGCACACCACCTTCTTTGGGGCCATCAGGCTGGGCGAGGCCCCTGCGTCCTAGATTCCCCCCCACGCCCCCGTTTTGCCCCTGCCCGTGCCCCCGCCCCAGGTTTGGGAGCCGGGACCTCCCCCCAGAACCTCTAAGTGCTGCTGTGGAGTGAGGCATATGGGCGTCGCAGCTGCAGAGAGATGCCGCACTGCTATTTATTCCCCAGTGACTCCGGCGCGGCAGGGCCTGCCTGCCTGCCTTGCCAGAATGACCTTGAGCTAACAGGACAGTTGATGGAGCCCCAGGGTTTACATGAAGCAGAACTGTCTTCCTTGTCTCCATGCGGACTGCCTTACAGCATTGACTCTTCAACCTCAAGGTCCCTGTTGTCAGTTATCGTTTGTTGCACTAAAAGCGAGGGTTCAGGATAGCAGGCGAGAGAAAGCAGAGGTGTGCTCCAGACTGTGGGGGCAAACTTCTGACCCCAAGGGGGTGCTGCAGCTCCTCTCGGGGGTGGGGGTGGGGCAGGGGCTGGGCCAGAGGGGACTGTTGCAGCCTAAGGAGAGGGGCAGCCAGGGGAAAGGCCGGTGCTGGTGGCAGAGACCAAGGAGGAAACCTGCCAGGCTGGCCACCAGGGCAATGGAAGCGTTCGTGCTGTGGCGCGCCACAGCCCGCCGGAGGGTCAGAGAGCTCTTCCCTCTCAGGCCGAGAGCCAGGTCACAGCAGCTTGCCAGGCTTTGGGGACAGGTTCGGAGCAAGTGCAGGGAATGGCCACAGACTTGCCTGCAGAAGAACCTGGAGCCAGACTTGGGGCCACACGTCTTTCACTTTGTTTACAGCTGTGTTTCAGGCTCAGAAAATGCCCTGGGTCCCCCTCCCAGTTCCACCTCCACCACCACCACCACCACCGACCCCTTCCGAGCCTGGCTAGACCTGTGTCTTTCCCCACAGGGCCTACCTCTGTCTGAGACAGGCGCCTAACCTGGGACCTATGCTTACGTGAGTCAGCGATACTCTTCAGAGTACCAGGACGCAAAGAGAATGTTCCATTTGTTAAGCAACACAAATATTCACGTAGTCAAGGTTGTGTCTGGGGGCAAAGTGTCAGACTGGACGATCTCCAAAAATCCCTTCAAACGTCAGTATTTAGGCAGCTGCTCCAATAGCCGACTAAAATTCCCAACTCTTCACCTACCCCCAGGCATCAGCAGGGCGGAGCTTTTCTACCTGACCCAGAAAGGACAAGGCAGGGGGATAGGACGGAGTGGGGGCTTTTCAAGTTTGCTGCAAGCCAAGGGGTCGCCCTGCTAACCCAGCCTTTCTTGCTCTGGCTTCAGAGAGCTGCAGTGGAGCAGTGTCGGCATGGATGCCGGGGCCGCTCACCGGCATCTAGGCATCGAGGCCGGGCTCTGACCTGTAGTCGCCACTTTCCTGAGCGTCCGGCCAGGCCATATGGTGGGACCATGCTAGGGCCTTATTTCTAACTGTCTGGGCGCAGCCTGGCGCCTGGATGCCGGGTTCAGCCTGAAGCCGGGAGGGCTGGCCTTGTATCGTCTGCTACCCTTGCTCCTACCACAGGTTTCCTTTTGAGGAGATGGGGAGCGAGCTCCTTTGGGCAGCTGAAATGGACCAAGAACAACTTGTACTTGTTTCTCAGCTGTGCCTTCTCTTTCTAAGCAACAAGGCTGCCTGGTTGCTCAATAACAGCCCTGCAACCCCCCGGGGAAGTGAACCTGAGGCATGTCTCTGGCCCTGGCTCCTACAGAGTGCCTTACACGGCCCTCCGTTATAGCAGGAACAGATGAGAATTTCTCCTTAAAACAGGGAGAAGGTACTTTTTCTCTTACCATCTCCTTTGATAAAATCACAAATCCTAGTGTTTAGATGAGGCTCGGAGAGGTAAAGTACTTCAACCAGGATCTCACCCAGCTGAACTCGCTGGCCTCGGGCTTTATTCTGCCAGGCCTGACTCCAACAGGATTCCACTGCGCTGCAGCTTCGTGTTGAATCTGGGGTCCTGAGGGAACCGATAAAAGCAGTAACGTGGACCTCAAATCCTTTCGCGTTGTAGGGAGAAAGCCAGAGAGGCCCCTTTTCACTCCCTGGCTGCCAGAGGCTCCGTGGCAAAAGGAGGCCATTTCTGTAGGAGGCGGCCATCAGCCTTAGCGCTCTCGCATTCAGAAGAACTGTCTTGGTACCGCGTCCTGGCAGCAGGCCTCCCGTACCCACAAGAGCTGACACTCGTGTCCTTTCACTCAGCCATGAACCAAGCAAGCACGAGGTACGGAGCCCCTGCTGCAAGGGGCTCTTTCTTTGGTGACCCTACAGACGGGTTACAGGACCTGGCCACTTCCCACAGCTAGTAGGGGACTCCTTACCTCTTCCTGCCACACCACAGAGAACTCTGTACTGCCAGGATCTCTCAGGGATGGAGGGAAGCATGAGGGCTGGTCCGAAAGCCAAAAGGCTATAACCCTAAAGGGCATTCGGACACCTCTCCTATTCTCCGAATATGGAGGGGATAATAGGGGAGGGAGGGTTCACACAAAGCCTTGATTCATGAGGAATCCTAGAGGGAGGGGCACAATGAGGGAAACAATAGGTAGCTGTGGAAGTTAATTGACCAAGTAGTGAAGCAGTTTACTGAGAATATAGATTGACCATTTGGAAGGACGCTGATGGGAGCTTACGGGAAGGCCAAGTCTAGCATGGCCAATGGGACAAGGGCACTTGTGAACAGGCAGGTGACAGGTTTGAAGGAGAATTACATGGCAGGAGCCCTTGCCAGCTGCTTGGGCTTCAACAGCCAAGGCTGGCACCAAAGTGAGCTGTCGGGGCCGCTCGGTTACAGGTTCCTCGGAAAATGTAGTTGTGACCTTATTTGCCCCTTCATCCATCTTGAGCCGAATTTCTTCTGCTGAACAGGAAAGGACTAGGAACCCTGGAGGTGAAAAAGACTGACATCCACCCGTGAGAACCTGTGTTTTAAGGAACTTCTGGGATATACAGATCGATTCAGAGAAATTTAAAGCTAGGTCGGCCCTCAAAGGGATGCTAGCCCCACCTACATTCTGTCCCATGTTATTCACGTAGAAACTGAGGCACAGACAGGGAAGGTGACCTACCCAAGGTGAGGGAGTCACGACTGGCACTCTGCAGAGGGAGGTACCAGAGCATCCCTGCCCCACACAGCCCTTTCTTCCACCCCCAGACTTAAGGCCAGAAGTGCTTGGCCCCCTTCAGGAGCCTGGCCAAGCAGGGAGACCGCAGCTCAGCCTTCATCAGTGCTCTTTGCTCCCCTAGGGTGCTCTCCCAGCTCTGGCCTCTGGACTGGAAGGTTCTGCACCAACCTAACACCAGGAAGTCCTGGCGCTGCCCCAGGCTCTGTTTCTGCCTAGAGGCTCCCCTAGGCCATATGAGCACAAAGAAGGGACCGGAATTTTTTTTTTTTTAACCTGTGTCAGGGCTCTCCAAGGGTAGTTGGGGTGTGTCATTTCTTTATTTAAAAAGCTTCCGGCTGGGGTGGGGGGTGGGCTCTGTTGTGAGAATGGCCTGGAGCAGGCCCAGTGCTGCTTTGGGGGTCAGCATCCAGTGTGAGATACTGTGTATATAAGCTATACATAATGTATATAAACTGGGATGTAAGTTTGTGTAAATTAATGGTTTATTCTTTGCAAATAAAGCTTTTTCCCCCCCTCCATTCTTGAGCTCTTCCTACCTGCTAGGTACTTTTTGGCAACTGATGCCTCACGGGAGCTGGAGGAAAGACCAAGGCCTCCACGTCAGAGGGGGCAGCGAAGGAAGGGAGGCCTGATGTCCTGTCAGAATATGTCACCTCCTCTTGGTGCCCCAGGCCATACGCCCTCATCCCCATCACCATAAGTCTTCTGTAACTGCAAGTCCCACGTGCTAGAGGTGTTGAAAAAAGAAACATGGTTTTCGGGCAGAGATACAGCCTGGAGCACCTTCAGCTTGAGGTTGTGGTTTCTGTAACACACATCGCAGGCCTGGGCCCAAAGCAACTTGAGTAGATCCAGTCCCCAACTCCCCATGACATCCGCCGGTCTCGCAGATGAGACCTGTGTTCAAAGAGTTTAAGTAGCTCAGCCAACTAGAAACGTTACTTAGACTTTCGAAGAACTGTTGACAAGATCCTACACTGTAAACTCGCTGTTAAACACTGAGATGTTGTGAAATCTAGGGCTTTGTTTGGTCAGAGAGAGGAAATGGGCAAAAACATTTGGTGGAGAAATTCTGCGGAGCTCTCCAGTGTACAGCGTTCAGTCACATTCAACGTCATCTAGTGCAGGAGTCCCCAACGTTTTTTGGCGCCAGGGGCCAGTTTCGTGGAAGACGATTTTTCTACAGACCTGGCAGGGGTGATGGAACTTAGGCTGGAAGGCTGTAACGTGAGGGGGAACAGGAGGAAGTTTTGCGGATCGCCCACTGCTCACCTCCTGCTGTGCAGCATGGTTCCTAACAGGACCGGTACTGGTCCCTGGCCCGGGGTTGGGGGCCCCTGATCTAGTGTGTTGGCCTGGCCGGACTCCCACCTAGCCCACTGTACTTTCTGCCGGACCACGCTGTGCCCACCATTTTGGCCCTAAGCTCTGCGCACGACAAGCCCTGTGGGGGCTAAAACAAGCAAGAGGCCCACAGAAGTAGGACCAGGTAGCAACTCAGCAATACCTAGCTTTCCGCAGCCCCAGCAGCCTTTATCCCCACCATGGAGGTGGGGAATGCGAGTGACACTTCGGCAGCAATGTGCACACACAGTAGCCTGTCACAGATCAGTGCCCAAGTGTGCACAGGCTGCGTGCTGGAGCCCAAGCCGGGCTTTGGGCTGCCTTAGGCAGAAAATAGTTTGTTCTTGTTGTTTTTTAAGGAAACCACACATGGGAAGCCTGGAGATTAAAGACACCCTATGGGGGCTCAGGGAAAATGTCATCTCGGGCCCAGGGAAGTAAGAGGTGGAGAAGTGGAAGCATCTCTTTGCCCCACTGTGTACAGATCATCACCTGAGGCAGGCATCCGGGACAGAAGCAGCTGACCACACTGGTGATCATACAGGATGTTCTAGAACAAACTGACAGGTTGATGCAGGTATATCATGAGGCCTGAATGGCATTCACCCAAGAGGAATGGAACAGGGGACCATAGGCCAAACTGTAAGCCGCCACTGCCAACAGTCATCAGGCCAAGAGTCTGGAAGACTCACCATCCAGGAGAGCTTTACGGTGACCGGAAGCCAGGCACTTCACCTCCATCTTAAGGAAGATGGCTGACCCGGTGACAAAGGGCAGAGTCAGAGAGCCAGGCAAGGATAAGCAAGTTGCTGGGGGAAACAGGAGACTAGACCTCGTACTGAGCCTTCCCTCCTGAGACAGAAACCGAGTGTGGACCGGCAGTGGTAGAGGGTATCAATTATTTAAATCTTCAAAGGACTGGGAACATGATCCTACACCGTACACTTTCTTTAAAACATTCAGATGCCAAATGTAGGGCTTTTTTTTTTTCCTCTCACGGACAGGAAATGGGCAAAATGGTCGCAGAAGAATAATTTTGCATAGCTCTCCCCATTCACGAAGTTCAATCACATTCAGTATCATTTGATCTTCCCAACAGCCTTTGAGGTAAAAGCAGAGCAGGGATCATTAGTCCCATTTTCCAGATGAGGAAACTGAGGCTTGCAGGTGACTGATTGCTCCATGTCACAAGGCTTAAAGCGGGTGGAGCCTGCACTCAGAGCCCACTGGGTCTCAAGGCACCTAGCCCTGGCGGAGTCTCAATACCAGGAGACGGAGCTGCTGGAGAGCCAGAGAAAGAAAGATGTCCGGGGATCCCAGGCCCGCAAACATACTAGTTAGAGCACAAGCGGTATCAGAAGATGGGCTTTTTATTCTGTCCATCATTTTCCTCAAGGTCAACAAGTGGACATGTGTGAGGGAGCCTGAAGATCTGAGCCCTCTTCCCCAGGGCCTTCCCTGCCCCTCGGGGCCATGTTGCCTGTAGCCCCAAGGAAAGGGCAGGGAAGAGCTTGGAAGGAGGAGAGAGATGGAGAGGGAACTGGGGTTCAGAAAACAGCTGAATGGACAGCCCCTCCTCACATTGAGGACTGGCCACATCAGGAGCAGGAGTCCCATAGGTGGTTTGTGTCCTCCTGTTTACCGGTCCCATGCCTTCCAGCCAGGCTGAGAGGCAGCTGAGGATCTGTCAAACTCTCTCCAGCTCCTGAGTCTCTGAGAAGCCATACTTGGTCTTGTGCTGGTCAAACGGTTTCCGCAGGGCTTCCGCATAGAGGGCGTGGTACTTGCCCACCACCTCCTGGCTCGGCTTCTCCATCTCGGACACTGGCAGAGGCTCCCCGACTGCCAAAGGAGACAGAGAAGCATCAGAACAACTCACTCAGAAAGGGCCTCGGCCCTCCCGCCCAGCTTACCCCCACCTCACCGCCCGGACACACAGCCAAAGCCGAAGCTCAGCCTCGGAACTGGGTCTGGGTCCTAGACGAGGCTGCCAGCAGAAGGGCCCACTCACCAGCAGTAGTTATGGCGGGAGCATGGGGCAGTTGGCCCCAGGAGTTCTCGGTGAAGCCGCGCCCATAGAAAGCACAAGGGTAGATGTGTGTCATGGTCTGGAACCACTTCTGGAAGCAACTGACCAAGCCCCTGGGAGTGAAAATGTGCTGATCGTACAGCTCTGCCTCCCCAAAGGCATAGGCAAGGATTAACACCACTCTGTAGAGGAAAGGCATGTCTTTGAATGGACAGAACGGTAGGGACTCTGCTCAAAGCCCCCGACATGCTAAACTACCAAGTGGTCTCTGGCTCTGTCTATAGGCTCCTGGGCCCCTAACTCAACTGGGAAGCAAGTCCCCCCAACCCCGCCCGTGAACCCCATAAGTCTGAAACCCGGGAAGATATGACTCAAGGAACATTTCACAAACAATTTCTTCCCTTGAACCCACATGGCAATTTTGGCACCACCTCCGAGATGGCGTTGTAGCGGGTTACCTTTCACAGAGGGACAGGCCCGGAGGACGCGCTGCTGTGAGGGGCACCGGGCTGAGACTGGCCCTCTAGTCTTTAAGCAGAAATGCCTCCAGGACCCGGCCCAGGCTCTACAAAGCAGAAGGAGCTTCCCTTCCCTGTTTAGATATCATTTCCTCAAAATCCCTTCCTCAGCCAGGAAGCAACCACTCAGCCAGGCCACAGACTACCAGCATGTTGCCGGTGCCCTTTTGGGTCAGCAGATAGTCCATGGCGGACTGGCTCACACAGCACAACCCTGGCAGGCAGAAAAAATCAAAAGGTCATGGGCTCCTTCCCAAACCTCTTAGCTTTCCTCCCAAGCTCTTCAGAGGGGTCGAGAGCCTCGCCTCAGGCAGGGGAGCCCGAGACAGCTTTTGAAGACCAGACAGGGTCACAGAGTTGGCCTTACTCTCACCCATTCCCCCGAGCACTTCTTCCTCAGAGAGCCATTTTTTTAAATTTATTTATTTATTACAGAGAGGACAAGGGAGGGAGAAAGAGAGAAGAGAGAGAGAAATGATCTGTTGCTTCTCACGCACCCCTTACTGGGGACCTGGCCCACAACCCAGCCATGTGCCCTGACCAGGAATCGAACCAGCGAGCTTTTGGTTCGCAGGACAACACTCCAGGCACTCCGCCACACTGGTGTGGACAGGAGTTGTTTTTCTTTTGTCTTTATGTCCTAGGAGCCCACTCACCTACAGACATGACATAGTCTCTGAGGAAAGGCCCCCAGAAAATGGCCCCCAGTGTGAGCGCGTAAGGGGTGATGCCGGGAAAGATCTTGGGAGAAGCCCAAGGCCTGCATCGTGCAGTTGCCAAAGGCCAAACGGCACATGAGCCCATGAGGGTGGTAGATGAGGATATAGCTGTGGCTGGGGGAGATGTCATGAGTCTTCAAAAGCTGTGGAGAAGAGCCGTCGGGAGGGGCGTGGCCAGGGAAGACAAGAGAACTCCCAGCCACAGACTTGGAAGGGGGAGGGCTGCCATGCCAGGCCTGCAGGCTGGGGTAGCGCACAACTCCAAGTGTCACCGTTCCCGCAGGCCTTCATGAGAATGCTACTCCCAACCCCTACCCTGGCCCAACCGAGGGTGCCAGAGCTAGTGCTGGACCTGGGGCCCAGGTGGAGACGTGGGACTGCGCACCCTGAGTGGGAAGTAATCACAGTACTGTTTCCACAGGCACCAACACCCCACACAGAGAAACCGGCAGCCACCTGAAAACAGAGCCCATGCAGCCAAGCTGTGCCCCACCCCGACCGTCTCCTTCAGAGCGCTTCTGGGCCAGCCACAAGGTACTCTCACCCTCTGCTTCCTCCTGGCCTCTTAAGTGACAACCAGAACGGACTACGATAGGTCATAGCCAACCGAGGGCGGCCTAGCTTTCTACCTCACTAGCTGCCCCTCTCCTAACCCACTACAGTTCTGACCTGGGCTTTCTAGCCCCTTGAAGGGACCGCTGCCCTCAGCTTCTGTAGCCCAGGCAGGGAAACGCTGAAGGCTGCCTGGGAACTGGTCAAAGCCTCTCAGGATCATAGGAAGAGGAAAGAGCGTGTGTCGGGTACCAGTATGGTCCCAGCAGGGCCCTTACCTCACCCAGGGGTCTTCCAGTCAAAAGCCAGCCAGGTGAGAAAGAGCACAGTGACAGGCCAGTACTGCGTGAACGCCACCAAGTAGAGGTTGACAAGGATCATGGTGCGTCCTGGAGGACACACAGCACAGAGTTAATGAGTTGTGAACAGTCCCTCACACCCACCCTCCCTGCAGGATTCTGCACACCCCGATCACACGCATGCTCAGCCATGGCCACGTGGCGCTTTCTCTCCCGCACCCTGGCACGTGACCCACGCGCCCACATCCCCGGCCCCCCACCTCCTCTCTGGCCGCAGAAACCTGTCTTGGGTCTAGAAAGCAAGGCGTTTTCTTCTCCAGCTGTGCTGCATGCAGTAAGCCCTCCACCACCACCCCCGCCCCACCGCCCCAGGGACCTTCCCCAGCCCCGCTCCGCAGTGCATCCAATGGTCTGGAGCCAGCAGTAGCACACACTGACCTGGCCACCAGAGGCTGGGGGTCCTGGAAAGACAGAGCAGGGAACAGTTTTCCTCCAAGTACCACTTTCCTGCTCACCTGTCTGTGAAGCATCAGTGGAGGGAATGCTGGAGAAAGAGAAGACTCACGCTCAGTCAGGTCAGCAGCGCACACGATGGCAAAGAAGGAAAGAAAGATGCAAGCTGGGATAGAATCGGGTTCAGGGTCATGTTAAGCTCCAAGGAGATTAGGACGCTGTAGGTTAGAGCAGTTAGGACAGACTTCATGGAGACTCACAGGGGGCCACTCTCAGAAATATTCCTGGGCTCGGTTTCGAAACAGCTGCAAGTAAGACTGAGAAAAACAAATGAGTCAAAATAAAGGTGAGACAAAACAGAAGACACTTCTAATGGAACATGGCAGACTGAACACAAGTTTCTATCTTGGCTCCTCGCTGCGGCCTCATGAAAATAACCATAAGAATGTATTAAGACATATAGATGCACAAGAGAAAGAGAAGGAGAGAGATGCCTGCCCACAGGTGATGAGTTGAAGATATGAGCAAAACGTTTGCACCCAGGAAAGCGGAGGGAGGAGGGAGTGACCAACTTAGAACAGAGCAGGCTGAAACCTTTGCAAAGGCAATGCCTACAAGAGCAAGCGAAGCTGTGTGCACTGGAAAACTTGGGGAAGACTCAGAATCGGGAGCCACCACGTGTCCCAAAATGCAGGCGTGAGGCACAGGGCTTGATTGGAAGTCTATCACAGAAGCAGTCAGAATCCCAGGTTCCCCCACCACACGACTGGACAATGGAAAGACTCCTCTCTGAAAAACTGAACCAAAGAAACTCTACACTCAGAGACTTGCACTAGATGCAGCTAAAATATTCTATATTGAGCCCAATTCTTAATCAACTACAAAACAGAATAAAGACCACCATCTCAGTCATACAGTCTCCGGTAGTTTGTTTCCCATGTTCCTTTCTCAGGAAACTCCTGGAAGACGCGCTCCACCAAAATAAGGGAGTAAACCAAGACAGGAGAAAGCAGGAGATCCAAGAAAAAAGGGACCCTGCTAGGAAAGGAAATGAACAGGGCTGGGACTAGGATGAGGCATGTAAGGTGCCCAGCGCGCACAATTGAAGGAGACACTCATTGCCAGGGTCAGGCATGTACTGACGCAACACTTGCATAGCCTGAAAGGGGCGCCTGCCGGAATTGTGCACCCATGATGCCTCCCGCGCTCTGCAGATGGCAGTTGTGCGGGAGGCCAGACTGTGACAGGAGGAGGCCGGACCCCAGCAGGCAGCCATGTCCCCAAGGCAATGAAGAGGGGCAGGGGAAGGGCGAGACTTAGAGATTCCCAATGGGTCTGTACAGACTGAAAGAGGAACATGTCCGCGGAAAGCTCGGATAAGTAGTGGTTACTAAAACATCTCTAACCGATAACTTAAGAAAGTTCAGCTCCAGCTTGTGTGGCTCAGTGGATTGGGTGTCAGCCTGCAAACCAAAGGGTCACCAGTTCAATTCCCAGTCGGAGCACATGCCTGGGTTGCGGGCCGGGTCCCCCAGTGGGGGGCCACAGAAGAAGCCGCCACACATTGATGTTTCTCTCCCTCTTTCCCTTCTTTCCCCTCTCTAAAAATAAATAAAATCTTTAAAAAAAATTTTTTTTTAAATTTCAAATGAGGCAATTGTGAATTCCAGAGGGAAAAAAGAAGTTGCGCAAGAAAGAAAAATAATCTTAGTGCACTAAATAGCTCAATTGTGGATAATAAGTCCTAGTCCGGCATTTAACTAAGACCTGTGCCGTGACACCCTGGGGCGGATCGGGAAAGAGGAGAGTCTAGCGAGCATGGGCTGGGCCAAATTCTCATCTTCATACTGCGAAGTCAGAGACGGCGTCTCAAATGGTTAAATCAGAAATGTCTTGAAATTTTAAATAGTAAAATTTACACATATAGAGGTACATTCCTGAAAAATAAAAAAAAGGAGCTAACAAAGTTGAAAATGGCTGCCTCTGGGAAACAGATCTAAGAAGAAAAAGAAAAGGTCAGTCGTTTAGGCTTTTCATATACTCGTTATGAAATTATTTGACTTTTGTCCTGACTAGTGTGGCGCAGTGGGTGGGGCATGGCCCCGCAGATCAAAAGGTTGCCGGTTCGATGCCTGGTCGGGGCACATGCCTGTGTTGCAGGTTCAGTCTCCAATCAGGGAGTGTATGAAAGGCAACTGATTGAGGTTTCTCTCGCACATCGATGTTTCTCTCCCTCTCTTTCTGCCTCCCTTCCCCTCTCTCTAAAAATAAATAAAATCTTTTTTAAAAACCATTTGGCTTTTTCAAGTAATAAAGGGAGACATGGGTCTAGTCGGAAGGGGACCACCATATTCCCTTAGGCTTTGTTCATCCCCAGACCATGTCGGGGACATCTTCTGAGGCAGTGTGACCTCAGACACAGTGCCCTGGGGTGAGATGAATCAGAGATCTGTCACTTACCGTGAACACGATCACAGACAAGTCACAGAATTCCAGTTTCCTCACCTGCCAAATGGGAATTACAAGACCAACATTTGCCTTATTTCTCTCCCAGACTTAACGTAAGGATCTTCGCTTAAGTCCTCTGGGATCCAAATGGATGCAATTCCAGAGACTCCTAGGGTGAAGAGCTGGCAAGGCTCCAAGAAGCCATGGGCCCCACCGCCGCATGCCAGCTAGTGAGGGAGGGACGGGCACGGGAACCCACTTGGGTGGGGCCCAGGCCGAGAGCTCTCCCGCCCGCTCAACACTGCCTCTGTTTGTGCAAAGTGAAACGCAAATAAAAAGTCCTCTGGGATAGTTTCCTCCCCGTACTCATCCCCCTTTCGGCTGCTCTCCCTCTTCGCCCTTCGCTGCTCCTGCTCCTGCAGCCCCTCTTGCCAGCTCACACTGGGACCCGAACCTTAGTCTTGCCTCCTGCCTTTCTTCCACATCTTCTGTGCATCAGGTCTTATTAATGCTACTCCCATTTACTGAATCTCTCCTCTTCTTTCCTCTTCTCTCCATTCTGATTACTAGTGGTCTGGCCCAAGTCACCACCACCTCTCACCCGGGTTATTGCAACAGCCTCTTCGTGTCATCACTTGGCTACACAGAGCGAGCTAGGTCTCAAAAGCACAAATCTGATGTCACTGCCCCGTGCCAAACTGTATCATGGCTCCACGGGATTCTCGGGAAACATTCCAAACTCTCTGCCACGGGTTACAATGCCCTGTATGATTTGTCTCCTGCCTGCGTCTCCGGTCTCCTCTCTCTCTCCGGTTCATTCGATCACTCATTCATTCAATATGCGTGGACCATCAATTCTGTGCCTCTCACCCCCTCAATCCCACTTACCAGTGGTAGCTCCCCAAATGCTGTATGGTCTCCGCTCACTCTAGCCTTGTCATATGTTGCCCAGTCTCTGCCCTGAACACTCTTCCTTCTTCACTTATTTCTTGTTTGTCCTTCAAGATTAAACTGAAACCTTGGCTGGTGTGGCTCACTGGACTGAGTGCTGGCCTGTGGACCGAAAGTTTGCTGGTTCAATTCCCACTCTGGGCACATGCCTGGGTTTCAGGCCAGGTCCCCAATCGGGGGCATGAGACAGGCAGCCAATCCCTGTTTCTCTTACACATCATGTTTCTCTCCCTCTCTTTCTCCCTCTCTCTAAACATAAATAAATAAAATCTTTAATAATGTTTTTTAAAAGTGGGAAAAAAAGAATAAACTCAGGCCCTGGCTGGTGCAGCTCAGTGGATGGAGTGCCGGCCTGCGAACCGAAACCTTGCCAGGTTTGATTCCCAGTCAGGGCACGTGCCTGGGTTTCGGGCCTGGTCCTGGTTGGGGGTTGGGAGCATGCAAGAGGCGGCCGGTCAATGTTTCTCTCGAATATCGATGTTTCTCTCCCTCTGTTTCTCCCTCCCTTCCCCCTCTCTAAAAGTAAATAAAATCTTTTTTTTTAAGCTACAAAAAAATAAATAAATAAACTCAAGCCTGGACATGGCTCAGTTGGTTGGGCGTCATCCGCGAAGCAAAAGGTCGCTGGTTCAACAGGGCACATGCCTGGGTTGCTGGTTTGGTCCAGGGTCGGGGCACATGAGAGGCAACCGATCAGTGTTTTTCTCTCTCTTTCTCGCTACTTCCCCCTCTCTCTAAATCAATAAATAAAACCTTTTAATTAAAAAAAAAAAGAGGAAACCCAAGTTCAGTAGAGAAATGGGCAAAGGTCATGAATGGGCAGCTAAAAGAAAACGCAATACTAATTGCTAAGAAATATATGAAAAGATGCTAAATCTGACTGATAATCAAGGGAGTACAAAATAAAGCTACAACTCGTTGTTCACCTATCGCTTTTGCGTGGAGGCGCGCGCGAGTTCTCCATTCTTTCTCCTTCCCCTGCTGTGGGAATCTCCAAAGCCACATTTATAACATCACATTTGACAGGGCCTCCATCAAACATCAGTGTCCATACAGAACAGGTGCCTACCAACCCGTGCTGGATGTTTAACATGAACAAGAAATAAACATGTGCTAGGTTAAGCTACTGAGATTTCAGGGTTGATCTGTGACCACAGCCTACCTAGTACCGTAGGCCATCTTAATTAATACGTTTGAATTACTTTACAAATGAAGAAAACGGGCCCTGGCTGGTGTGGCTCAGTGGACTGAGTGCCAGCTTGCGAGCCGGAGGGTCACCAGTTCAATTCCCAGTCAGGGCACATGCCTGGGTTGCGGGCCAGGTCCCCAGTAGGGGGCGCGTGAGAGGCAGCCACACATGGATGTTTCTGTTCCTCTTTTTCCCTCCCTCCCCTTCTGAATAAAAATAAATAAAATCTTTTAAAACAAACAAACAAATGAATAAAATGGGACTCGGAAAGGATACATAACTTGCTAACTTCGCAGATAGTAAGTAGTGCAGCTGGGAGTTGAACCAGGCAGTCTAGCTCCAGGGATTTTTTTTTTAAATATTTATTTATTTATTTTTAGAGAGAAGGGAGGTGAGGGAGAAAGAGGGAAAGAAACATCGATCGGTTGTCACTCATATGCGCCCCTAATGGGGACCTGGCCCCAGCCCAGATGTGTGCCCTGACTGGGAATCAAACCAGTGACCTTTCACTTTGCAGCATGATACACAACCCACTGGGCCACACCAGTCAGGACCAGAGATTGTGTTTTTAACACTCATTATTTTACTGCCTCTTGGCTATAGGGGTGTGTGTGTGTGTGTGTGTACCCATAATTTCTGGCGACAGACACACACACAGAAAAACACGGTTAACAGTGCTTACCTCTGACGAGCAAGATTAGAGGCTGGATTGAAGAAGGACACACACAAGCTTAGAGGCTCTGACTCCCTCCCTGCACGGGGTCTGGCCCAGGTGGCCTTCAGTAACCAGTCATGCTTCCCCCAGTGCCTTGGGCACTTGCCTCTTCTGTGAGAACACAGTGGCAGTGAGGGGAGGGGACAGGGTGGTAATGAGCCTGTCTGCGGGAACAGGACAAGAATGCAGGAAAGATGGTGGAACAGAGCCCTAACCCTAAAGCTTCCGGGTCAGAGGAGGACCGCTAGGCTGGAAGTGGTCACAGGTGCCACAAGGACACGGACCGTGATTTCTGAGGAGCCTGGAGCCAAGGCCAAAGAAGAACGTGGCCTTGTGGACCAAGTGGAAGAAGTCGCAGCCCAGACGGGGCGGCTGTTCTTCTCAAAGAACAGTAGCACCGACTGCCAAAGCCGTGGCCCACTTGAAAAAGCGGGTGGTGCAGTCCACCTAAAAGACAGTTCTGGTAGACTCCCCAGATTCTTTTGAGCACCGGTAGCTGGAGGGACGACAGTGAGAACAGCCGCCATTCTGCCCATACGGGTGACTCAGCCCTTGCTGAAGACAGTGCCCCCAAGGCCTGGGCCACAAGGAGGGAGAGTGCAGCAGCGCAGCTGGGGTCCTTGTCCTCAGTAAGAGGCCATTCTGAGCAAGAATGGTCATGGATGCAGAGGGCCGGGCTTCCTCCTTCGTCTCTGGTCTGGTACCTGCTGCAGGGACAGGCCCACACCCAGCCTCCTAACTTGAGGAGATGCAAGGGGTAAGGAGAGAAACCCAGAGGTGAGACCCAGGCCCTTATCTGGGCTCAAGTCCCAGGCCAGCTCCTCCGCTTCCGAGGTGCGACCCTGACCAGACTGCAGACGCCACCTGAACCTCCGCCCCCTCAGCTGTGCGATCGAGATTATCAGAAACTTAAGGTGCTGGGCCCAGTGGCTGCATGAATGAGGGGTGCGATAAACATTAGCTAATACTGTGTGTGTCAGCTATCATTACGAGTGCCGAAGTGTTCGGAGGTATTATACAGAACAGCTTCTACCTCATCAAGTTGGCATGAGGTCACAATGAAATAATACGTGTGAACACACCTGGAACACAGTGGGTACCTAACACATGAAATTCTCTCTCCCGGTCTCTTCCAGCACCACTTGTTTGTCATTCTGAGATTAACACGGCTCTTTTCAGCACTGGGGTGGGGGGTTCCTGGTGCCCACCCCAGGCGGGCCTCCTAAGCCCCCAGTGCCTCAGTCCTCTCGCCCTTTCTCCCTAGTCAAGGGCGAGCCCTGGGCTCGCAGAGCCCACATGCATTCTTCCTGCCCAGGTATCTTACCAGGTCATAGCGCTCAGGCCCTCGCCCGCAGCCAGCACTCACCTAAAGCACCTGATTGAAGAGAACATTGTCCGGGCACCCCTCCCACAGGGCTGCTTTGCTTCAGCACCTAGGACGCAGTGGCCAGCACAACATTAACTCTCACAAAGTGTTCGCGGTGGGGATAGTGGACGGAGAGATGGATGAGGTCTTGCACACCAGAGGTTTTCACAGCCTCCCTCTGTCACTAGGACAACTGTCTGCCACTGATGGTCTGCTCAAGTCCGATGGGGTGCAGCTAAGCCCTCTGTCTTGGCTGGCCTCGGCAGAACTGCTTCCCACTTCCCCAGACATGCCCTCCCTGCCCCAAAGTAGGCCCGGGAAGTTTCAACATACGCATCTGCAGCAAAACTCTCTCTCGCACACAGGCACAACCCCCCGCCCAACCTGTACACCCACGAGTGCCATGACCAGCTATGTCAGGCCACAGGCTAGAGGGACCAACCATCCTGATGTGCTTGGGGACCATCCAGGTTTTAGCATCAAAAGTCTGGCTAAACCCTCAAACCCGTCAGTCCCAGGCAAACCCGGGTAGTTGGTCGTCCTGCCAAAGGCTGACGACTCACCAATAACCAAGGCACTGAGGACCCACTGGAAGATAGCAGGGACCTCCAGGGCATCTTGAGGTCCTTCTTAGAGGGCAAGAGCATTATGTCCAAGGTCCCAGTGGCTCTAGGTAAGTGCTGTTGGGATGCCAGATCCCAAACGCTCAGGGGCCTACATGGCTTCCTCTGCTCATGAGTTCTTTTCCGGCCCCTGCCCAGTCTCCACGCCCTCATCCCCACATCCCCACCCCTGCACAGGATCATGGGACTGTGTGCCGCCTCTACTTGTCCAGTCCCTTTCAGCTCTCTCCCCAGCTGCACTTTCACCCCCTTGTGCAGGACCTGCGATGAGATGATGACACTCCCTTGAACACCTGCCCAGAGAAGCCGGGGTGCTGATGCGGTGGCGGAAGGCGGCGGGGGATGGGGGAGGTAGGGCCGCTGAGGAGCCTTCCAGACCCGTGTGGAGGTGAGGGTCAGGGAGGAGGCCAGGACACACGAGGTCTGCGCCTCTTTGACTGTTCTTTTTTGCTAAATGTTAAAATGCAGCAGAGTATTTTTGGAGCTGAAGCTCTAAACAGGATGAGCTGATAGGAACTCAACAGATGAAAGTAACCAACTGCAAAAAACACTAAGCCTCCCCAAAGGGGAGGCAGATCTTCAGATATGAATCCCTTCTCCTTTGTTGCAAGTAAACAAAACTACCTTTTGAATAGAGCACCCCCTGAACCCCTTAGTTGGGTCACATAGCTATCCACGGTCTCTTGGGGACAATGTGATCGGAGGGGACAAGAGAGGTCACAGGCCAGGCCTAGAAATACTTTTGGCTTTTTGGTCAGTCCAGAACTCGCTGCTTTCCATGAACACACATCAGACATAGTCTGTAAGTACATAGTAGGCACTAAATAAATTTGTATTGAATGAATAAACAAATGTGAGTACTTATCAAATTACTCTGCGTGCATACAACGCTACAACAGGTAAAACTAATCTACAGGGTTTTTTTTTAAAGGCAGAGCACTGGTGGCCTCTGCTAGGGGACAGACAAGGAAGGGGAACAGTGGGAATTTGGAGGGTGATGACGACGTTCCTGACAGAGTTTTTGAGTTACACCGGTGAAAATCTCATTTGTCAAAACTCAGCAAATGTACACTTAAGACCTGAGCAGTTGTCAGCATGTAAATTTGACCTAAAAAGTAAACAAGAATTGAACCGAACCCTGAAGTGTTTGGGCGGGGAAGAGTACGAATGGCTGCAGTTCTCTTTGAAATGCACATGGGATGTATTGATAGCCGCGCTGAGCGATACGCTAATAAACGGGTGTGCGATGAGTCCATATAACAAAATATCTGTAGGGTCAGTGCAGTGGGCATTCACTGTAGAATGCTTTCAACTCTTCTGCAGACTTGAAATTTTTTAGGATAGGGTTTTGAAAAAATAGTTCCCTCAAGGTCACAGTAAAAATAAACTTCACAAATATGTTTCCTCCATGCACATACACGTGTGCACGTGGCCTTCGTGTGCATAAATATGTACAAAGGTAAATGTGTCTAGTCATCAATACCTGCTTATAGCCCTGACCGGCCTGACTCAGTGGATTGAGTGTCATCCAGGAAAGCAAAAGGTCACCGTTTCGCTTCCCAGACAGGGCACATACCTGGGTTGTGGGCCAGGTCCCTGGTTGGGGCTGCTCGAGAGGCAATCTCCCTTCCTTTCCCTCTCTCTAAGAATAAATAAATAGAATCTTTTGTAAAAGGTGGGGGCAGGGAAGGAGGAGGAGACTTCTGAGGGGTTACCACAGTACAACACAGGAGAGATGATGGCGGCTCGGGACAGACTGTTGGTGGTGAGGATGGTGGCAGGTGGGGAGATTCAGGAAGTCTCCTCTGAAAGCACAGGCCCCCACGTGGGCCCTCTCCTCTCTGAGGCTCAGGCCCCTATACAAGGGCGTTCCCTTAGCAAACACCCATTACCCAACTCAAGGGGCTCCCAGCTTGGGGTGCTCTATTCAAAACAAGAGGTGGTCCACACAAAGTAGTTTTATTTACTTGCAGCAAGTAAAGGAGCTGGGAATTCACACCCGGAGCTCTGCCTCCCTGCAGGGAGGCTTACCCACTGCTCCTGAACACCACTTGGTCATTAACATGTTGATTTCTTCTTTGTAATTGGCTACTATCAAGTTGAATTCCTGTCAGCTCAGCCTGTTTACAGCTCCTTCTGCAAGACACTGTGCTAAGTAGCAAGAAATAACATTTAGAACTGCCCAGACGTTGAGACCCTGTTCATATCTAATACACCCACCACAGGTCCTGCCCTGGCCTAGGTACCCTCCTTGCATTCGGCCCCGTCCCATCCAGTCCTGCAGGAAATATGTGGACAGTGTTGGGTGTGGCTCACCTGCTAGGACGGAATGGCGGTTCTGTGAAGGCGCTGGTGGGAAGTGAGGCTCAAAATGGACGGAAAGTCAGTCTCTAAAAGAGCCTGACAAGGATAAGGAGTGTGGGCTCAGTCCAGTGGGCACCGAGAAAGTGAGATCAGCTTCTGGGCAGGGATGGCGACTTGTGCCACATGTCACATGAGGATGACTTTCAGGCACAAGGTGACCGTCAGAGCCCAGGGGCCCAGCTGCTCCCATGATGGACACACAGACTCACCCTGTTCTCCTCTCTAACACCTATGGCCAAACCAGCTCCACTTCCACACAAAGTAAGTGGATGGGCTAAGGGGACTTGTCCCAGCACAGAAAAGCCCACAGGCCCAGCTGTCTCTCCCCATTGGACAGACTTGTTAGTTGGGGGACAGGGTAGCTAACTCCTTATCCAGGCTTCTGTTGGGGAAACTTCCTGAGATGATCCCCTGTTTGAAAGCACTGCCCTAACCCTGACTGGCGTGGCTCAGTGGATTGAGTGCCGACTTGTGAACCAAAGGATCACCGGTTCGATTCCCAGTCAGGGCATATGCCTGGGTTGCAGGTATGCGACAGGCAGCCAATTGATGTTTCTCTCCTCTCTTTCTCCCTGCCTTCCCCTCCTTCTGACAATAAAGAAATAAAATCTTTTCAAAAAAGAAAAGAAAACACTGCTCCATAAACACTGAACACAGGTGAACGGCCAGGGATAGAGAAGGCGCACAGGAAATAGTCCGGCCTGGCTGTCTGGTATGGAGGCGAGGGGGGAGCAGACCCACAGCCCGCATTCTGACCCGGTCCCTGGGTGGGTCGTGAGGATGGGGCCGTGGGAGGAGGCGCACCTCTCGTGGGATGAGTGGAGCACTTCGTGAGCGGAGCCTGCGAGAGCAGCCGGCCCCGGGGTGACTGGTCCAGCTGGCTGCCATTGCTGAAGCGTGTTCTGCTGACCCTGACCTTGCAGAGCCGCGCTCCAAGGGCAAGTACAGTGGGGCTGGAGTGCAGGACTCTGCAGTTGGCAGCTCCCACTTAAAACAGAGCACCAGCTCTCTTCTAATCAGCTTCCAATTGGAATTCCATGACAGACTGTCTTTGAGACAGGGGCTGTGGGGGGGCGGGGAGGAAGGTTCTGTACTTCTCCGCCACAGACAAGCTGCCTTGGCAGCTTTGTCCAGGGGCCAGCGCCAAGGCAGTGATGGGGCCTGCGGCCAGGCTGAACAGAGAGGGAGGGATGCTACTGAAGAGGTAGAAAGCAGCCGGAGGGGGACGGGTGTGGACAGTCCCTCCTCTGAGCCGCCCATGCCCTGAGGAGGTCCTCATTCATAGCCACCCCTGCCCTGAGGACTTGCGTTCTGGCATCCCTGCCTCTTCATCTGCTCACCAACCCTGACTTCTCCCCCACCCCCTGCCCCCGCCCCGCACCCTGGTCTGGGAACCCTCAGGAGCAGAAACTGAATGAGACCGCACCCGTCCTGACCTCAATGGCCCAGTCGCTAACATGGGTCCCACATAGTAGGTGCCCAGTGACATTTGTTCTAAAAATGCCTGAGGGGGTGGAGGCCCGACCTTAGGACTATTGCTGGGCAAGCCTCTAGGGTTTATGGCTGGGGTTTCCGCAAACATAAAGAGGAGATGATTACCACCGTCTCAGACTTAGGAGGATCCAGCCAAGTACAAGGTAGCCAATCACTTCGTGAACTAGAAACCGGTACCCACGTGTAAGCTGCTGGCGACACTACTGTTAAGAGCAGGAGTGGGGAGGGGAGGGCGGGGTACTGAGGAAGGAAAGTCCAGAGCTCAGCTGGCCCTGCCCTGAGATGGGCTTCCCTCCAAAGAGTGCTACCTCAGAGACAAGCGTGTCCGAAAAGAGCAGAATCAATGACAGTGGGAGCATGTGGAACATTCTACAATGTCTGACTCCCCATCTGCACAGAGAAGGCCCTGTGCGTGCCTGATGCATGTGCCATGCATCCTGCCATCCTAACGCCAAGCAGGGAAAATGTTCAAGGGTGTTGGGGGGCTTCCCAGTCTTCAGACCCATCCCCCTCCATCATCTCCCCGCCTCATCCTCTCAAAACCCGTGTAGATCCAGGGGCTCAGAGACGGACAAAAGTGGAAAGGCTCTCTGAGGTTTCTAGTTCCAAGCTATGCAGGAAAGGCTCCTCATGGCCTTCACTGAGTCCCCGCCATTGCAGTCCTTCTTCCTGCGCTGGTACCCAGGCCCCCTCTCCACTGGTCCTACTCCAGGCCCCCAGAAACGGATGAAAAACACAGCTAGCCCTTCCCTTACTTAGCAGTTTTTTCACCGCACCCAAGTAAGTTTACCAGATAAAACCCAGGACACCAGTTACATTTGAATTTCACATGAGCAACCAATAGCGTTTTACTCCGAGTATGTCTCCCATATCACATGGAATATACTTACACTAAAACATTATTCGTTGTTCAGCCCTGGCTGGTGTGGCTCAGTGGACTGAGCACCAGCCTGCGAACCAAAGTATCGCAGGTTCGATTCCCAGTCAGGACACATGCCTGGGTTGTGGACCAGGTCGCCAGCAGGAAGGTGCTCAAGAGACAACCACACATTAATGTTTCTTTCCCTCTCTCCCTCCCTTCCCCTCTCTAAAAATAAATAAAATCTTCTTAAAGTAAATAAATAAAACATTATCTGTTGTTCATCTGAAAGTCAAATAATGTGGTCCTGGGTCTTTATGTGCTCAGTCCGGCAGCCCTAAGGCCCGTGATCACATAGTCAGCAGCTGGCACACTGTGGCTGTCCAAGCTCGGCCTCGGTTATCACATCCCGACGGCAGAGTGTGCCAGTGGCTCGGGAGGGGAGTGCGTCACCCTCAGTTTCTCAGCTATCCCAGCGATCCGGCTGGCCCCGATGCTCTGCATTTGATGACTGAGTCACGTTCTCTCAGGAGTGTCCTCACTGTGCCATGGGTCTTCCTACACGCCTCACACCCCCACCCGTCTGCCG
>PVJD01009849.1:0-58877 GCA_004026545.1 Mormoops blainvillei
GCTAGTGACACCATGGTCATCATAATGTTGTAGGGCAACACATTACTCACGTGTTTGAGGTGATGCTGGTGCAAACAGACCCACTGCACTGCTAGGCGTATAAAAGTATAGCACATGCAGTTATGCACAGCACCTGATACTGAAACCAGAAAAATTGGCACTCCGGCTGTAAGTCACCACCAGGACCAATAAGTAGAGATAGGGAGTGAATCTTTATGGGCATTTTATTCAGATGGCCAGCTATCTGAGAAAACAATGGATTATGTACCTTAAAAGACTGTTTTACATTTCATTTCAAGCCAACCCTTTTTATAAGGAAGGAAAACAGTGTAGGCAAGGGGTTTGGAATTCAGGAAAAACATTAATCAGATAAAAGCTGCAGTCTGGCAATTTCCCTAGCATCCGTACATCTGTTGAACTGTGATTCCCTATCTGTGTCCTGGGCAACTGTTTATCTGTATCCTGGGTAGTGGGAATTCTCTCCCTGGGACTCAATGGCTCAGATACCATCTCGATGGTTTGCAGTCCCCCCTGGGGCGCAGATGTCAAATTGCTTGTGGTCTCCTGGAGTCAGGGTGAGTCATATCCTCATTTCCTGAAACAATAGCTTTTTACACGCATTCATTACTAAGTTTATTATTACCTAAAACTAAAAGTTTCCAACTCTTGAGCTACCCATCAATATTTAATGACAATAAATGACTGTTACTGGTTTACGTACTTAAAACACTATATCTTTATTACTATTTTAGAGTGCACTCTTTCTACTTATTAAAGAAAAAAGTTTCTTATAAAACAGTATGTCATGTTACCCTGGCAGCAGCCTCATCCACCTCACAGAGCTTGGAGGTGGGGACGGAGGGTCTGGCTTTGGCTCAAGTAACACAGGATTCCATTTTTCTTCCTGAATTTTCATAAGTTTCCTTGAATGACTGTTCATTCATTTTCTCTTAGGACTGCTTGTCTTTTTGACCATTTCCAGAGGATTTAAAAGGTTGTTTACTCAGAGTTTTCATTTGTTTTACTAGGGAGCAGATGTGTGGAGCTCCTCATTCTGTCACGCCAGACGTCAATTCTCCGTATCGTCTTTATTAAAGAATCATTTTTCTTAATACCTAATTCCACATGCCAGAGTTTTTGTTCCTTAGTATTTTATTCTTTCATTGTATCCTGGCTCTATGCCTACACCTATCTATACCTGTATCTATACAGCTATATCTATCTATAGATATATACAGTGAGAAACATTATTGCTTGTATTATTATTCCTCTGAAAGTTATGTGCTACATTTCTTTGGTTTATTTCAAGATTTTTCTCTTTATTTTTGGTTTCAGTTTATTATGATGTGCTCAGTTCCTTATAGCTTGTGAAAATAAAAATAAGCAAGTGCTCTTTATTCAGAGCTAGCCATTGCCAGGAACTCAGCAGCCATCGCTTGTGTTTTGGTAGACGCTCTTACTGGAACCCCAGTGTTTTTCTGTGAGTCCACCTGCCTATGTGCACTGGCCTGAAGAAACACACGAGCAGGAGTCTGCGGTATAAAAAGAAAAAAAATAGTTTAATATTAAATTAGCTAATTCGGAGATGGGGAGCTTATATGTCTACAAACTCAACTCGTAACTTAGCTGTTATCTTTAGCCAGCCAGAGATCTGGACCATGTCACCATGGTCCCCGCTACTGTCTTCTGCTGCCTTGGGAGCTGCTCGTTCTCTGGTGGAAAGACTAGGTCTCTGAGGTCTCTGAGGAGAATATCTATCACCTGTCTCTCTATCTAGAGAGAGAGAGGCAAAGATATGATATCTAGAGCTAGGATTTAAAACTAAATTTAATAAATCATTGAATCATCAATTTCAATACTCTAAAATAGACAGAGGAGTGGGAAAGCTTCATAGAGTAAGAAAGAAAGAAAGAAAACTTCAGGTATGCCGCAATTGGAAGTAGGTGGCCTGGGGAAGGTATAGGTAGATTAACAAGAAGCAAAGCATCCTATGTATTTGTTAAAGCATATGTACTCAGCTTTCTCCGGTTGGTCTCCAGTTAGCAGAGACAAAATTTCAGTAAACAGAAAATTTTTAATTCTTACTTACTTCTTATGTTATTGTTTAGCTTCCTGTATTGTTATTAGAGACACCAATATGGCTTCCTATAATGTTTGACTTGTAGCAAGCTGGCTTCCTGGGCTTATTATCGTCCATAAGGGTGTTGATTGATTTTCTGGGCCATTGCAGTGGGTTTTGTGTCAGAATTCTATTTATATATATATATATGATCTAGTCATTGTCTATTTGTATATCCAATGTTTCAATCTATAAATCATTCTATCTCAATATATTTAGGGAAATTCTGTCATTATTAAAAAAATTTTTTTTACCTGTTTTCTCTTTTTATTCCTCTGGGAGTTCAAATAAACATGTGAGATAACATTATCCCAGATTGCTGCAGCTATGTTCAAATTTAGTTTCTTTTCTCTTAGTTTTCTTTTAAATTTGATGATATCTGTAAGTCTATATGTTATTTAATTTTTTACTTTTTCCTTTTTATTTTTTGCCATCTCCAATGTACAGTAAAACCTATCCACTGTGTTACATTTTAAATGTATTTTTGCTCTAGAATTTAGGGTTTATTTATTTCTCTGCTGAATTCCCTAATTGCTTTCCTATTATGACTAAATTTACCTTTTATTCTAGATTACACTTTTAATATCTGCTTTAAACCCTTCTTTTCCTTACTAAGCCAAAATCTTGGGTTATTTCAGAGTCGGTTCTTTTTAAAAAAAATGTATTTTCTCTTGACTATGAGCCACATTCGTGTATCTAATATTTTAAAATCATAGTGGCTATGTTCAATGATACATTCTAGAGTTTGTGACTCTAGAATATATCATTCTTATTCCACCAGACAATGAACTTTGCTGGAGCCACTTTCAAAACTCTACCCTCCTGTGTTCAGGAACAACCAAAATGTCTTCTCAGTTCTTCTAGCTTTTCTGGTCTCCCTGCTGCACTACTTGTGATCTCTTTCATGAATTCTCAGTTCAGATGTAAAGTAAGAACTTCCACCTAAGTTAGTAGCACACATTTTGGGGCCTCACTCAGGGCCTCCTTCTTTTCCTGGATATTGTACCTCAATTTCTAGGAACCTGAAAACATAATCAGGAAGATTGTTGGTTGTCGTTGTTTGTTTTTGTTAATTGATTTGAGAGAGAGAGAGAGAGAAAGACATCAATTCGTTGTTCCATCTACTTAGGCATTCAGTGGTTGATCTTGTACGGTCCTGACGGGGATCAAATCTGCAACCTTGATTTATGGCAATGATGATGATGTAACCAACGGAGCCACCCAGCCAGGGCTAATGTTGGCGTTTTTGTCAGTGTATTAGCTACCTTGTGCTGTATCCTGCCTTTGGAAGTGCCCTCAGGTGAAAACTAAGATAAATGCAAATCTCTGTAACGTCCATGTTTTTTTTTTTTTTCTAGTGCTGATTACCTTCTCTCACCTTTTCCTGCCAGCCTTTATAGTTGGAGTTTAAAATTATTTTTCCAGAGTTTATATTTGTTGCAATTGGTAGGAGAGTTAATCTGATGCAAACTGCTATGCTGGTACACTCAAATACTTTTAGAAACAAAAATTTCTCTTTTCGGATTTGTTTTGTTTTGTTTTTGTAAAATTAAGCCAAAAGAGTATGAAAAAAATAACTTTTTGAAGATTTTTTTCCTTGATCCTAATGACCAAGAATTACATGTTTAATTTGTAACAGGAAAATAACATGAATATATATTAGTTCTTTGTGAACTATTGGGAAATTTTTTGGATAATTAAGTCAAATACTCATCTAATAACCCTATAAATCTGTTTTGGAAATAATGAGTATTCGACACATATGCACAAATTAACATTTATTTTAAATATTTGAAACTAGTACCTTTAACATGAGCTCTTCTAACGGAGATAAATGTATTTTATCTTTTATTTTTCAGAATTTTTGCTACTACCAAGGTTACATTGAAGGTTACCCCAATTCCATGGCCATCCTCAGCACATGTACTGGACTCAGGTTGTGACATATAATTTTATAACTACAAAACTGAATATTATTTTAGAAATAACTTTTTAACTTATCAATTATATTCAGTAGTTCTAACGTGAGGCATGCCTTATTGTGGAAAATCGTCTTTGGAAAAGCGTGGTATGGAAATTCTTGTAATGTCCTGCCCTTATTCTGAATTAAGATTTTTGCTATGTTCGGAGACCATGAAATATCAGTAGCTATAGGCAAATCCCAAAGGCATTACTATTTAGTACCACTCAGTAAGTTTATGGTTAGGAATTTTTTCCTTTACCACCTAAGACTTAGACTGAAAATTATCTACATGCTATTAATGAAAAGCTGACTAAATGCCATTTTATATATCTATACATTTTCGATGTATTTTGAAACTTGTAGGGGCTTACTACAGTTTGAAAATGTAAGTTATGGGATTGAGCCCTTGGAGCCGTCAATTGGTTTTGAACATGTGATTTATCAAATAAAACATACGAATGCAGGTGCTTCTTTATATGCCGAGAAGAATATTGAGCCAAGAGAAATGCCCTATAAAATACACAGTGTAGAGGTAGGTGAGCAACTATATGATTACCACTATTCATCAATATAAAGAATGTATTTTATCTGATAAACAAAATATTTACATTAATACACACGAGAGAGAGAGAGAGAGAGAGAAAGACAGAGATGCACTAGATGTACCAGAAACTTTGAAGCTTTTATTGTAAGCCTTAAAACTTTTCAAATTCCCAGACCTACAAGCTGGTGTTTTTCACTGTCAATGGCATATTTTCCCCATTACCAAGACTTATTGTCTGCAGATGAACTCCTTTCTCTCTATCCATTATGTCAAAATTATGACATAATAAATACAAATGCCACTCACGTAAATATTGACAATATTTCCTGAAGAGAATCACTAGAGTCTTTGAAGGCAGCTGCCTTAGGCACAGCCATTATATTTTCCTCAAAATGCAAGGTTAATTTCTTTATTTGGGGACACAGAAGCTGCTTTTATTGGCAAAGGAGACTCCAGAATTTAGAGTTCTAGAGATCCCAGACTCATTAGAGCTTTCCTATATGTCCCCATTCCATATTTGGGATCTCATTTCGTCCCAGTTAATACCCTCACTTTAACAAAGATATTCTGTGATGCTGGAAATTCAATATGTGTTGTAATTCATCTACTCACAGAATGAGATTCTGGCTTTAGTTTTCAATCATCCCTGATCTGCATCTACAGTAGTTGAAGTTTTTTTCAGGGTACATATTTCTTCAGAGAAACAGAACCAGCAGGATACACACACACACACACACACACACACACGTGTGTGCACATACATATGTATGTCTGTGTATATATACAGGTATATAAGAATATGTACACACACACACACACACACACACTAATATATATATCTGGGCACTGTGACCCAGTCAAGTTGACAGATAAAATTAACCATCTCACCAGGGCTAAAAAATTTATTTCTTTATTTCTTTCATAAATTTCATTGTTTAATCTCTTACATTTTGATATATGATTCAACTACAGTTAATTCTTGTATGGAGTGATGCAAGGTTCTAAATTCATCATTCTTCATATGGATTTTCCCAACACCATTTGATAAAAAAACTATTTTTTGTTCCACTGAATTGTCATTGCCTTTTTTTTTCAAAGATCAGCTGACCATAAATGCTAGCAATTCTTTCCACAATTGCAATTACCTTCCATTGATCTTTACGCTTATCCTTATGCCAGAACCACACTCTTTTTTTTTTTACTACTATACCTTTGAAGTAAGCTTTGGAATTAATAAGTGTGTATATTCTTTTTTTAGCATTGTTCTGGCTACTCTTGTTAATATGAATTTCTAAATTAATTTTAAAATTTACTTCAATTTCCTAAAAAAGCCACCTAGGTTGTGTTGATTCTGTAGATACATCTGGGAAATATTGCCATTTAACAATATTAACTCTTCCTGTCTATGAACATTGAATAGCTTTTTGTTTTCAGGTTTTCTTTAATATTTTTCTGCACTGTTTTGCATAGTTCAGTCTTCAAGTCATGAAGTAAACTTATTTTATTAAATTTATTTCTACAGGTTTTATTATTTGAATGCTATTGCACATGTAATTTTTATTTCAAATTTGCATTTTTCATTATTAGTGTTTGGAGATTATCGATTTTTGTATACTGATTTTGTATTCTGCAGACTTGTTGAAATTGTTTATTAGTTTTTTATTGAACTCTGATTTTTTATGTATTAGGTCATGTCACCTTGAATAAAGATAGTTTTTATTCTTCCTTTTAAATTAGATTAACTGTCATTTCTTTTTTATTGCCTAAGTGTCCTGGTTAGCACCCCTAGGATAGTTGTGAATAGGTGAGAAGAGATATCCCTGTCTCACCCCAATCTTAGAAGAAAAGATTCAGCCTATTAAGTACAATGTCAATGGTGAAATAAAATTAAACCCCCTTAAAATTTTCAACTCACTTAACTCTCCAGTAAAATTCTCATTTTTCTCATTCTATCTCACATTTTTCTTTTACTTTTCTTCATACACTTACATTTTAGATATTGATATTATCTATGTTGTGCCTTGGGTTTTTGTTGGTTTGCCTTCTTTATTTTTATGTGGTTTTATCTGTTATGATTTATATATCTCTCATTCCAAATTTTTTTCCTGAGTTGTGGATCCATGATAAACATAATAGTTATTCAAGTAAAACAAAATACAGGAACACATTATCTACCTATCTATCTATCTGTCTATCTATATCTATCTATTATCTTTATGTGCCTTCTCATTCCCTGAATATTCTTACCAATGATCTTTTACACCTTTTAAATCTAACTCTACTACATTTGTGTTGTAATTGTATCATTCAGCAGTATTTTTTAATCTTCTTGCCTTGAGCTAATTCTTTATTATTTACTTGACCAAAGCAAACTTTACTTCAGTTGAAGTTATATTTAACACATATCTAAGCATTTTGTCTTCTTATATAGCCATATTCTCTTACTACATAAAACAGATTTTAAGGTCATTTGAAATATAACATCTGCCTATTCCTCCAACAGACAGCTTCCCTGAAATATACCATTGTCATAAACTTATTAGGCTAAAATAAACAGCTGATCTTTTTCCCATGAAAGTTTATTATTCATTAAATGAATGAATAAACAATGATAAACAAGATTACTTCAGCTAATTTTAGACAACCAACATGCACTGGTTAAAACAAAGAAATAGTTTTGAACTCTTCAATCCATTAATACATTGTTTATCTCACTTGATTTAAGTGATTGTGTTTATCCTCCAGTAAGTAGCGCTATTCCCTTGTTTAGGGACTTTAATGAAAGGATGGTACCCGATAAGTAAACTATCATGAAACATTTGGTGCTTAATTTTGAATAGAAAAAAAAAAACAGATCATAAAGGGATTTCTTGTGTATTTTTTGAATAAAATCTTGAAATTTCCAAGGCTTGGGTCAAGAAACAGAATATTAAAGTGGGGGGAAATGAGTGATCAGCCTTAAATTTGCTTAACTGATATTTTTCAACTTTTCTTTTTCTTTTAAATTACTATAACCATCACTTTTCTGACCTCTACTAAGTCCCATATTTCTTGTCCTCTCTTTAATGTTCCATTTAATATATTAAGGACAATGGTTTTCAGAAAAGGGTATAGTTATTTTTAAGGATTTATTTATTTATTTATTTTATGTGAGAGGGAAAGGGAGGGAGAAAGAGGAGAGAAACACTGATGTGAGAGAGAAACATCCAATGGCTGACTCCCATACACACCCTGACTGGGCATTGAACCTATAACCCAGGTATGTGTGCTGCCCAAGAATCGAACCAGCAACCTTTTGTTTTATGGTATAATGCCCAGTCAACTGAGCCACACCAGTCAGGGTTAAAATGGTACAGTTTTAAACTTCAATGTGAAAAGTAAAATAATGCAGACATTAAAATAGACATAATATTATAAAAGTTTCCTCAATTTCTTAAATTGTATCCTCCTTTTCTGCTTCTAAATATTTGTCCATTGTTTGTAGATAGTATGCTATTTTGGTAACAAGATATTTTGAGTTATCTACACTATAGTCTTCAAGAGTTTGCAAAGTCTGTCTTACAAATTTTCCCTAGTGCACTCCGCCTAGATAATCTTCATGTAAAAATAACCGTGAAAATAAACTATTATTTCTTTATAGTAGGTACAATAATTCTTTCTTTATCCCCGTTTTTGGCAGAGTTAAGTCTCATAAATGATATGCCAGAGCTCAAATACCATCTGGACTCACATTTTTGCCTAACCTAACCACTATAATTTAGGCGGATGACAACATACCCAGAATTTACACTTTGAGATACCTATGGTACCTAACTTTTAAGAAAGTTAGTCATTTTGATTCTTTGTTGCTCACTTTTTTCTGAGGTGATTTATACACGGATTAACTTTATCCTTCAGATGAAATATCAGCCCTTTAAACACAGAGATGGGTCCTTACACTTTCAGGGTCATAGATAAAACCATACCATATAGTAATGTATAATTACATCATGAAGCTAATAAAAATTCACATCTTTTGTAATGGGAATCATTACAAAAACTTCCCAATGGGAAGGTTTTTCTTTTTGGGGGGGGAAAACTGAATAATATAAATAGCTTAAAACCAATGAAAATATGGAAAATGCAAGGTAAAGGAAGGTTATTTTCTGAGTAAATTAACTGGTTGATCAGCTGCAAAAGAGGTGACAAAGGATATACTCTGCAAATGATTCTTTGGTACCTAGTTTTGCTTATATCATCTGATTCTATTTTTATATATGAAATTGAATCTTTCAAGGTTGAATTCATAGAGTAATGATAAACACTAAAATATTTAAGTAATTCTTTAATTTTCATGTGCATTTTTTTCAGCCACTTACAGGGTTCTCTCAGTATATAGAAATGCATATTGTAGTTGAAAAAAATTTGGTAAGTATATTCTGATTTATTTGCCTTATGTCAATTTGTATTAATAATTATTTTTTCCTTCAAATAACTTCTCCTCTTTTTCTGGGACTCTAATAATACATATATTGCGTCTGCATAATGGTATTTTACAAATCCCTCTGTTTTCCTTTCTGGTCCTTAGGCTCCATAATTTAATTGTCTGCTCCTCAAGTTTGCTGATTCTTTGCCTTGCCTCTTCAAATCTGCTGTTGAATCTTTCTAGTGAATTTTCAATTCAATTATTACATTTTATAGTTCCAGAATTTTTTTGGTTTCTTTTTATAATTTCTATATTTGTGTAGATATTCTCATTTTGTTTATATGTAATTCTCCTGATTTATCTTAGGGTTTTCCTTTAACTCTTTGAGCATACTCCAGACATACTTTAAAAACTTTGTCTGGTACTCTGCATTTCTGTAAGGGTGGCTTCTCCCTACTTATCCTGTTCCTTTAGGACAATGCTTTTGTGTTTGTTTGTTTGTTTGTTTGTTTGCTCTATGATATACACTCAATGTTTGTGTTTTTCCTGTGAAATTCGTATCAAAACCTACTATAATGTGATGGTATTTGGAGGCTGGGGCTTTAGGGAATGGCTTAAGTAATTGAAACTGAGCCCTTTTCAAGGACTTTAGAGCCCTTATAAAAGAGATCCAGAAAGTTCCCTCACCCTTCTGCTATCTGAGGACACAAGAAGTTGGCAAGATGACCATTTACGAGCCAGGAAGAGGGTTTTCATCAGACACCAAATCTACTGGAGCCTCTGTCTTAGACTTCACACATTCCAGAACTGAGAGAGATAAATGTTCGTTGTTTAACATTTTACATTGTTATGATATTTTTCGTTATAACACCTCAAACTAAGGAATCTGGTGATTTTTGTTGAAAATTCAACATTTGAAAAAAATAAGCAACCTGTTGCAGTTTTTGCAGGTTGGCCCTGTGCAGTGCAACCCTTCATTGACTAGTTGGGTTTGCTCACAATTTAGGGGTCCCCTGAGGGGAAGTTTAGGATGTTCTCAGGGTTTTTCTGAACATACGTCTTCATGAGTTTTCTTAACTTCACGATCTACAGGGCTGCTTTGAACATCTGATTTTCAAAGAGACTCACCCCAGCTTCTCCTTTGGGCCTTAGATGGTCTGTTGTGTACATTCACCTGTACTCTCTTGTCCCAGACACCTGAATGTCTGTCATCCCCCTGACTCTCGTCATCCCCCTGAAGCCTTCACAAGTGGTGGCTACTCCAGTGTGACACCCGAAATCTCAGTTGGGTAAGACAGAAACCAGACTTGTAGGCAGCCTTCAGACAGATCAGAACAATTTCAAGTAAGACCTTCTCTGTAACCCCTGATTTGAGGGAAGAAACTAGGAACTGGGCTGCAATCTCCTCCGGAGTAAAACCACGCGACACCGGGGAGGCAGAAGGGCAAGGGGAAGTAAAAGGACCACAAAAGTCCCTGCCATTTTGCTTGGAGTTGGCTAGTCCACAGGGTGCCTCACCTGTCATGTCTCATCTCTATACCATGTGGCGGAAAACAACTCTGTACATTTTTTTACATGCTAGTGGTGTCGATAGGGTTCTCCAAAACAATAAATGGTAAGAGAAAATGAAGACCTAGGGTGTTCCTGTAGATTACCGCAGACTTTATAAACACTGTACACTTAGGCTACACTCAATTTCAAAACAGCGCAAGGCTAAATCAAACCAAGAGGACATGATGCAATCAGGGGACAGTATGAGATGCGTCAGGCTGCTGTCGCTGGCAGAACACAACACACTGTTTTATAGCAAGTGCATTTTTTTTAATAAGTAAGGAAAAGCGTACCCTACAATAATGATAAAAAGTATAATAAGTACATAAACCAGTAACAGATTTATTATCATTATCAAGTAGTATGTACTGTATATAATTGTGTTTGCAAATACTTTTCCACAGCTGACAGTACAGTAAGTTTGTTTACAGAAGTATCATTACAAACGTGAGGAGGGCATCACACTGCGACGGCTACTGTTAGGGTGACTACACCATCACTAGGCAATTGTAATCTAATGTGACTACCATCATATACGTGCTCTGTCATTGACCAAAACATTGATACGTGGTGCCTGCTGAATGAAAATGCGGTATTGGTGTGTTAGCTAAGAGAAAGAAGCCTGTTTGTTCATTGTTTTGCTTTATTTTTTAATGTGGGAGAATACTTATTTGCTGATGAAAAAACCCAAGTACTAATGAAAATTGATGATGTGGGTTTGAATTTTTAGTCTCATCTTTGAGAAGGTGACTTTTAATGTGTATAATTGAAATACAAATGTTAGAAGGGACCACCGTTTTATACATAGAAGCATCAAGGAAAACGGAGTATATGATTATATACTGAAGTTCAGTGTTTGATAAAATGACCCAAGTTTGTGGACTTTCTCTTCTGTTGATTGATTTCTGGGAAGGTCATAACTTTTTGTAACTTCAAGTTAAAACTGAAAGTACTATCTTATATTTCTTTTTAATTTTTTCCATTCGATGAATATAAAATTATATCACTTTGGGATTTTCATTTCCTTAAATTATAATGAATTTATACATAATTTAATGTTTATTGGCCCCTGGTATTGGCTTTTCTCTGAATGGGCTCCTTAGGTCTCTTATTCATTTTCTTCGTGGTTGTTTGCTGTCTTGTCACCTTGTAAGAAATGTTTAGACGTTAAAAATATTCATACTTGGTTTATTACCTGCAATAAAATATCAAAGCATTACCTTTGATAATTGATTTTATTGCATTTGTGGGCTTTTTTGTATACACAAAACTTTAATTTTCTTATATTCAAATATACTTTCACATTTTTTCAATACTTTTTAAGTTCACGGTTTTAATTAAGAAGGTGTTCCTAAGTCCTGCATTGTACATGTAGCCTTCTAGATTCATCTGCATTTAACTCTAATGCACCTAGAGTGCATTTTTATATATGGCATAGGAAAAACTGTGGCTTAGGCAGGTGTCTATTTTTATTTTCTTTCAGATAAATAGCTTGTTGTGCCAGCACCACTGATTAGATATCAAAGTTTCAGATGTAATTGGGCTCTCTGTTTGGTGTCCTGGTGATCTGTCTCTTTACACACTGACATCATACTGGCTAGATTACAGCGGCTTTATGGTTTGATTAGTGACAGTGGCTTTATGGTTTAATGATATCTAGCAAACAAATCTCCACTCTGTTCTTACTCATTCTCCTGTTGCATGTTTTCTCTCAGGCTCTTATTCTTGCATATGAAACTTATTTTCTCAGTCCTCCAACCCAAACTGGGGACTCTAATTAACATGGCGTTTAAACAATACTAATTTAGGGTAATAAGCAAGTTTGCTATAAAAGTCTTCTTATCCAAGAAGAACATGAACGTGTGGTTTAGACTGATTCTACATCTTTTAACAAGATTACTGTAGTTTTTTTAAAAATAAAGATTTACAGCCTTTTTTGTTTTATGTACTCTTAAGTACTTTAGACTTTCTATTATGACTATGCAAATTTTCAGCATGTATTATGACTATGCAAATTTTCTCTTTCAGTTTCTTGATATAATGAATAATGTTACATACTTCATTGATGTTGAACTTCTGTTTACTGGAAAATAAATTTACCTCATCATCACATTATTCTTTTGTACATTGCTGGAATTTATTGACTAATATTTAGAATTTTTGCATTTGTATTCATGAATATAGTTGTTTTATAGTTTTATCAAACAGATCAATTACCAGAGAAGAAACTTGAAAGGTAACTAAGGAATTACCATTAAAAACTCATCAGGAACTTTGAGTTTATAGCTGCATTTTATCTAACCTCTAAATAGTAGATAATTGCACTGAATTCTAATCTAGCAATTTTTAATCATTGGTATGAATAAATATCACCTAGAAAACTTGGTTTAAAAAAAAAAAGCAGACACCACAACCCTCCAACTTCAACAAATCTAGGCTTTTGTAATTTATTTTCCAGGTGAGCCTGACACAAACAAAAATCCAAGAATCACTGTTCTAAACTGTTTAGAAAGCTCCCAACTCATTTTATTAAAAAAAAAAACTTTAATTACATCTGATAAAGCTACAACATGTGTATCTTTTTAATACCTACATCAGATCATATCAATCCCCTGATAAAACTTTGAATAGTTTCTTTATCTCTCTTTTTTTAATTGAGGGTAGCTGACATACAACATTATTATATTACCTCCAGGTATAGTACATAATGATTCAGTATTTGTATATATTGCAACACACCCACCATAAGCCTAGTTAACATTTGCCACCACACATAGTTATAGGCTTTTATTTTCCAATGAGAACTTTTAAGAGCTACTCTCTTAGCAACTCGCAAATATACAAAACAGCATTGTTACTACGGTTGCCATGCAGCTCATTACATCCTCTTGATTTACTCTATAACTGAAAGTTTTTACCTTTTGATTCCCCTCACTTGTCTTGCCAAACCCTCACATCCTAGCTGTGACAACCAACAACTTATTCTCTATATCTATGAGCTTAATTTTTAAAAATTTCACAAATAAGTGAGATCAAACATGGAGTAATCTAAAGTTTTTACCCTTAAAAATCTCAGACCACCTTGTCATTTCACCCAAACCTGAAGGTTCTATGACTTTGCTCTTTCCTAGTTGACATTGGAATTTTGGTAGGGGTTACATCAAATCTGTAGATTGTTTTGTATAGTATACACATTTTAACAATATTAATTCTTGAGCATGGAATGTATTTGCATTCATTTGTGGGGGGTTTTTTTCAATTTTTTTCTTCAATATCTCATAGATTTCAGTGTACAGATCATTCCTCTCCATGGTTAAGTTTATTCCTAGGTATTTTTGATATCCTTGTAAATAGGGTTTTTCCTTATTTCTCTTTCTGATATATTGCTATTAGTATATAAAAATGAAACGGGTTTTTGCTTATTTATTTTTTTATCTTGCTACTTTACTGTCTTTTTTTAGTAGTTCTAACCGTTTTTTGGTGAAGACTTCAGGGTTTTGTATATGTAATATCATGGTACCTTCAAACAGTGACAGCTTTACTTTTTTCCTTTTCAATTTGAATGCATATTTTTTCTAGACTAATTTCTCTGGCTGTAATAGGGTGTAGACTAAGAGGCCCCAGAGTCCTCGACCCAAGCTGGCTTGGGGGCTGGAAAAAGCAGCAGTACAGGGATTGAGAGTTATTATGCATATCAAAACAGCAGACTAGTCTCCCGGCCTGATTGGAGCCAGAAAGGTATGCATGACATGAAGCCATGATGTAACTGGGAGGCAGCTCCCCCCGTAACGGTGCCTGCGTGAGAGACGGGAGATGGTTCACTCCATGCCACCAGGCCACGCCTGCCCCAAATAACTATGGCAGCCAAGAAAGGCAGAGAATATGGGAGTGCAAGCCAGTATACTGATTGTGGGAGGAGTCAGAAATGGGGTCACAGAGGAGGTTCCACACTGGGATTTAAACTAAAGGCAGACCACCACAAGAGATGAGGTCGAGGGGGTGACAATGTGAGACCGAGCAGGAAGAAAAGGAATGAAAGGACTCTCACTGGTCGGCCCTGAGGAGTCGCCACGTGCTTTTGGATTAAAAAATGGAGATCACAGGGACACAGCTGATGGTTCTGGGAACCGTGAGAGGCCTGGCCAGCTGAGCACAGATTACTAGGAAGAGTGGGGAGACATGAGCTGTGGACGTGTTTTCCTTTCTTCGGGAGGGCGGTACTTCTGATTGGCATGTTCTGAGGCTGGCCTGACTGGACAAAGCAGGGAAGGCAGGACTGTGTGTGTTGGTGGGTGTTTCAAGAGGAATTTAAAGAGACTTAATGGCGACGTTCTGCCCTAAACCTGTATAACTTTTGAATAAATACTTCCTTTCCTTTTTACCAAACTCTGGCATTGAGAGCCACAATTCCTACCTGGCGGCAGGCAAGATGACCCTAGGACAGAAAGACCTGGGGTTGGGGGCACTGTTTCGGTAACAGCATCTTGCCTCCCAATGGGTTGTTTCTATAACATGGCTACGACTTTCAAATCTATGCTAAATGAAAGTGGTTAAACCGAGCATCCTTGTGTTATTCCTGATTGTAGGGGAAAAGTTTTCAACTTCATGTCATTGATTATGATTATGATCTTCGTTGTGGGCCTGTCATATATAGTTTTTATTATGATGAGGTGTGTTCTTTATATACGTATTTTGTTGAGAGTGTTTATTATGAAAAATGTTGGAATTTTGTCAAGTGTTTTTTAATGTATCAATTGAAATAATTTTAATTTTATGATTTTTTCCTTCATTTCGTAGTGTATCACATTAACTGATTTGTGAATGGTGAACCATTTCTGCATTCATGGAGTAAATCCCACTTAACAATGGTGCATGATCCCTTTAATGTGCTCTTAATTTCAGTGTGCCAACATTTTATTGAGGATTTTTGTGTCCGTGTTCATTAGAGACGTTGGTCTGTAATTTTCTTTTTATGCCATGAACTTGTCTGGTTTTAGGATCGGCCTTGTAAATACTAGCCTTGTAAAATGAGTATGGAAGTGTCCCTCCTCTTCTGTTTTTGGGAGTTTGTAATGTCTTTGTATTTTTTATAAAGCCCATTTCTCACACTGAATATATATTATTTTATAATATTTAATATTAAAAAATTAATAATTAGCTTAAATAATGTATTAAAATTTAAACAACACTTATTAAATATTAAGCGATATATGCTTAGATCTAAAATGTGTTACTATCTTTTTCAGTATCATCATATGGGTTCTGATATGGCCGTTGTCACTCAAAAAATTTTCCAGTTAATTAGTTTGACTAATGCTGTAAGTGTTTGCTTTTTAGTACTTTTGCATTTACTTGTATTGCTTTAAAAATTCCCAGTTTCTTTCTTGACACTGCCTGAATAGCCATCTTGTGTGAATAGGGAAAATTATATGACCATTTTAATTTTCAGTTTTCTGACTGTTTAATAGAAATAATAACAATTGTATATGCAGGCTATTTTCAACCTTTTTCATCTTATAACACACATACAGTAATCACTCTCTTATGTGGCACACCAAAAAATATATATTTTTGCCAATTTGACAAAACCATAGGTATACTTGTAATTTTGATTTATTCACACCAGACGGCTGTTGTGTTGGCTGTTGTCATTTTTTACTTAACAAACTAAGGAAAAACAGGCCAGTACCCCTGACTAAATAGTCAGGTATTGTATGTTTTAAAAATTCCTACAGCACACCAGTGGGCCTCTTGTAGAGCACCAGTGTGCCGTAGTATACTGGTTAAAAACCGCCGGCATGTACCTAAATAGGCTATTGGAAGGGTCAAGTTCAATCAAGCAGTTGACACATGGCTTGCTTAAATACGAGCTTTTCAAATAGTAATTGTAACTTGTTTCATTAGTAGTATGTATTATGTTACGAGATTCAAACCAGACAAAGTTGAATTGTTTAATATTTGTAATCAGTATAGTGTTTATTTTCACACTTAACTTTGAAATCTATTTAGACCATGATATTTGATTTTCTTTATGTGTTCTATTTTAGATTCTTACTTCATTTAATATTACAATAATACTATCTTCACTGGAACTTTGGATCGATGAAAATAAAATTCCAGTTACTGGAGATGCTAATGAATTATTACACAGATTTTTAAAATGGAAAAGATCTTATCTTGTGTTACGTCCACATGATATGGCATTTTTACTTGTGTAAGCATATACTGGCATTACTGAATCTTATACAAAGAAAACATATCCATATTTGAACTAATGCTGACAGTTGACAGGTGTTTAGAGAAAAAAATTCTTGTGCCATTTTTCTTACCTACAGCATCATGTGAATATTACTTTTCACCACATGGGTTTTATAGAATTATTGAAATCATTCTATTTATTTGTTTGTATTTAAAATTCATTCCTTCAATCTTGTTACCATATACCTTCTTTCCTTACAGTGTAATGTCCCTAACTATATAAAAAGTATTAATAATATCTAAAAAGTATTAATAATATCTATCTGAAGAAATATAACAGAATTCTATGAATATCATAATTTGGGTTTCTTTTTATACTTTATTTCCATAAAATAAAACAAAAATAAGGAAATAGAAACACTATTATATATTTAAACATCTCTAACATACAACTTTCACATTGTGCTGACTTTTAAAAAAAAATGACTCCCTTTCTATTTATTTTTTTTTAAGATTTTATTCATTTTATTTTTAGACAGAGGGGAAGGGAGGGAGAAAGAGAGGGAGAGAAACATCCCTTTCTATTTAATAAGCTTATTTTTTAAATTAATGTCCAGAATCTATAGATAGTATTATATTAAATAAAGTCATATGTATAATTAAACATCATAATCTTTTATGTTACTTTTCTGTCCCACACATATGCCATAAGTTCTCATGACTCTGGCAAGCTAATTCTATCTAATTAAGGGGAAACTTTAGTCCATAAGGTGACTCTGTCTGTTTGTCAACTGCATTGCCTTATTTTTTTTTAATTTTAAGAAACTGTATTTAATTTTCTTGTTTTGATATTTTAAAATTATTTTAATTTTTAATGAACACTACATAAAACAGAATCTTTATTTTAAAAATTCCATTTGAGGATACACTTTTTAATATTATATATTTGTTTTAAAAATCTAGTTTATTGTTTTCAAAAGAAGCAGACATATTGTCATTTCCTATGCTTTTTTTATTTTAATGTTATGTGAAAATGCCTATGCATATATTATATAAATATAAAAAATACATATTAGGCAAATTCAATGTTAATTGTGTTTGGTTTTACAAAATTATATGATTATGATTTCTTTAAACTTAAGTTACAGAGAAAAAGCAAATTATGTTGGTGCAACCTTTCAAGGAAAGATGTGCGACAGACAATACGGAGGAGCCGTTGCTCTGGTTGGTATAATCTGCCTGGCTAAGATATATAAATAGAATGCTGTTTAGATCATATGTAGTTAAATATTTCCTTTCTTAATAATTTCTAAGTATATTGATATTTGTGTAATGAATCTAGTGATCCTTGTCCCTGCTGCTGAAAGAAATGTTTGAAAGATAGCAAGTCCCCATTGAACTTAATGCACATAAAATTTTTACTGTTTTCCTCTCACAAGTTCAAAGTATCCCTTTAGAAAGTTAATAAAGTAATTCATTTTAGTCTTATAAGATGCTCATGAATTTTCATGTGCTTAACATTTATTTATTCATTAATTGATTTTAATTCCAAGCTTAGAGTTTATACATTTTCTTAATTATGTAGCTAACATAATTATGCTTCAGATTAAAATAAAACTTTTGAAACTATTTATCAATTACCTTAAAATGCTTTGTGGAGCACAGGTGAAGAATAACAGCATCAAATGCCCTCCCCACCTGGCATCATCTATCTCAGTAGAAAATCTTGGTGTATTTACAATTGGTATGTTTTCGCTCCTCCTTCATGATGCTATGGTTGTTCTGACATGTAGAGCTTGCCTTTTTTATTTGTGTGTTTGCATTCATATAATGTCTGCTGGTATTGGAGGGAGGCAATGCCGAATACTCTTATTTCAGTGAACAAGTACAGCTAAGCGAAGATATAAAAAGATGACTCAATCAAGTGGAGACAACTTTAATATTCACACACTATAGTTTGGAAAATGTGGCTTATGTTTATGGGCAAGCCATTACTAGCCTCACAAGCTAGAATTTGGCTGATTTACCCAGTCTCAAGCAACATATAAATATCATAAAACCCTCATGTGAAGAAGGACCTTTATCAATTAATAAAAAGCAGAGCAGAACTCATTCTCGCTATAGGCAAGTCAGCTACCAAGTGGAAGGAAATGCCATCATTTACTGGAAAGTGTGTGATTCATGGGAAGGGCAGTGGCCTCTGCAGAGATAGGAGTAATCAGAGAGGAGTTTCCTAGCAGGTGTCTTTCTCATTCTCCACACTTCATTGGGATAATCATTACCTGACCTTTTCAGTGGAAAAATTGTCAGCAGCTGTTATTCACTAGCATGAGATGTTGAAGCACACAGTTGAAACTCTGCCTTCTGATGTTAAATACCCATCACCCTCCCTACCGTATCCCATAGTGGTGCCTCTGTTATCAAATCAGAGCATTGCATTTCTAGTCTCTTTCTGGATTCTTTTATAATCATTTTTTTTCTGCCCTGCCACCAATAACACATTTTCTTGATAACTAGTTTTATAGTAAATCATTAAAAAAAGGTAGTAAAAGGTAGTATAAATCCTACTAACACTACTACTTCAGACTGATACAGGTATTCTGAGTTCTCTGCATTTCCATTTTAAAACCTTATCAATTAAAGCTTATCAATTTCAACAAAAACTGCTTGGATTTTGGTTAATTTTGAACTGAAGCTTTAGGCCAGTTGGAAAGACATTGATATCTTAACAATACTGAGTCCTCCTATCTGTGAAATGGATAAACGTGTATAGTATATTCACATAATTCAAGCTCCCCACCCCAAAAAGACTACTGTTTTACACTCAACATTGATGGATCTCAGAAACTGTATGTTGGGCAAAGTAAATCAGAAGCAAAAGCATTTTTACTTTATTATGCCATTTTAGTGTGTAGGTAAAGACACACCATTTTGTTCAAGACCTTAACAGAAGTTACAAATTATAGGGAGGTAATGCCTGGAAACTTGCTGAAAAGAACTTCTTGGGTAATAGAAATATCCTGTTTTGCACAGTGTAGTAGTGGTACAGGTATGTGTCTCACACACACACTTCACAAATGTGGGCATATATGTATGCCCATACAATATTATAAATTGTATATATGAATGTGCATATGTGTGCATATTCTATATATACATATATGTATATTAAACTGCACCAAGACACTTAAGATTTTTGCACTTCATATAAAACAAAATTATTTAAAAGGCATGAAAACACATAAAATGTTATTAATAATTTTAAAAGGCAATAATCAAAATAAAAATATTTTTGTTTGACCTACTAAAAATCAAAATTATCAAACTGATTTTTCTTCATAAATTTCAAACCCATCTATAATGCTACAGAAATTTTAGCCCAAAAGAGTAAGAAAAAGAACTGAATACATAACCAAAGGAATTTTAATGTACTAATGGTATAAAGCAGCAAAATATCTTGGTAAAATAGATATGAATTTTAACTGATTCCTTACTTAGAATGAAACAAAATTTTACTCGCATTATCTAATAAACCTGAACTTATACATACCTAAGATGCTCAAATCAAATACTAAAAGAGATACAAGCAGGAATAATCGTACTTGGCTAATTATTTATCAGACCAAAAATTTAGCAAGCTTGAATGGTATTAACACGCTTTATCTAAAAGGCATATATAGACTCTTGACTTCTAATATTAGAAACTGGAAGTTTTTACAAAGCAAACGTGACAGGCATATTTATAGTAAGTAACCATATGTTGTACAACAAAGGAAGTATCAATAATTGCTTGTAGTTTTGCAAACTATTAAATCTCTCAGTCTACTGATTGGCACATAAGAAACCCTAATAAAAGCCAGCTGCTGTTATTATTTGACAGGTATTGCCCTACGCAAGTATTATTCATCAAAGGAAACTTGTCTGCTTAGTTATAAACTTTTATACAAAGTATTTAAAAATGCCAATGCTAAATATAATTTTAGCTTTTCCATTATTTTCAAAACAGGAGTAATCATAACAATATCCTGTAAGAAATTCTCATACTTCAATTTGTATCTTTTTCAAGTTTTTCATGCTAGTCTGTTATGGACTAAATTATATACTCTTCAAATTGATTCATACATTGAAACCCTAGCAACAATGTGACTATATATGGGAGACTGGCCTTCATGGAAGTAATCAAGATTAAAGGGGGTCATTAGAGTGAGCCTCTAATCCAAGAGCACTGGAGTCCTTATAAAAAGAGGGAAAGGCATCAGAGATATCTGTGTCCATGCATAAGCCAAAGAAGACCATATAGCAGCACTGGGAAGAGTACCCTCTCCTCCCTACTACACCAAAGTGAAGCAGTGGGCAACCCGCCCTTTGTACACAATCCATTAGTGTCATTTGAAGTTAGAAAGCAGGGTGGAAAATGATGGAAAGTTGAATTAGAGAAGCAAACAGAAGATATCAAAATGTATTCCTAGAAGCCTATCTCGAAGTCTATTCATAACAGTATTATTAGACACACTTAAAGAGCTAGCATGACTTGTGAATATTTTAAACATCATATGTTTTAGTATGGTCAAAATGTGCTATAATAAGTATCTTATATTTATAAAGAAAAAATGATAAAACATTTTAGCTCTGAAAATAAAGTTTAAACAACTGTGGAAAGTGGCATTCTCATTATGGGTCATTATTACCATAATATAAATTAATTCAATGTGTTAATTTATGACTTTTTAAAAATGTATGAAACATCTATGTAAAATATCATCTCTAATCAAATTATGAGTGAGCATGACCGGTTAATAATTCACTAAAACAAACATGACTATAACTATTGTTAGATATAATTATGTTACTGGGGCAATTTTTATGTTCTGATGCCACCAAATGAACTGTACATTTACATTTTGGTAAAATTTCAAATTTCACTATTTCTATTTTTCTTATATTGATAATGGTACCTGTAACAAATTAAGCCAACATGGATGGTACGTCTGTGGTTAATATATTAGAAGCCCCTATTCCATTTTGTCATGTGACTGTTTCTAATAATTAACAATTGTTTCCCAGTAAATGAATTATCTCTGAAAATGTGAGTGTACCTGTATGTTTTTTCCAGCACCCTAAAACCATTAGCCTGGAATCACTTTCGGTTATTATAGCTCAGTTACTGAGCCTCAGTATGGGGATAGCTTATGATGACATTAACAAATGCCAGTGCCCAGGAGCTGTCTGCATAATGAACCCAGAAGCAATGTAAGGTGCTTTACTTTATATGCTTTATACATATAATTTATATGAAAATAAGTTTGGTGTATTTAAAATCTAAGCTGTTAAAATAATTAAAAATGGACAAATATAAACTGTGCCCATTGTCCCCTAGATCAAACTACATAATCTAAGCCCTAAATATCTATCTCTGTTTCCTAATCTAATGTCACGCTTGTTTTGTCATATGTGATCTAACCCTACATTTATCACTAAGTTTACTTGCATGATTTTATAATTTAAGGCCTGAGTAGATAAGCCAAACACTGGTTTGTAATTACTATACTAGAATGATTTATTAATGTGGTCCTGTATGCATATTAATCTCCTTCATTTTGTCTTGGCTCAGCCTGAGGTCTTGGCATCTATTGATTTCATAGATGCTGTTATTCAGCCTTTTCTATGTCATTAGAGAAGGCTTTTTGCAGTATGCTTATCATGCCTGAAAACTTAGTGCATTTACTATTATCATTGTTAGTTTTAGAGTCCACTCTGAGATCTTATTAAATTAGGACCAAATAGTCAGGGATTAGGAAATCCATTATCCAGTCAGTGGCTGGAGTCAGCCTCTTATCTTTCTGATGGACAGTTTTTGGAAGCATTTTCTGCTTCTCGGATGTCTTAGAAAATCAAGCCCAATTGTTTACTGCAGCAAACTTGATAACATCTCACTCTCTCCATTTCCTCCTCCTGCTTCCACAATTATTTCTTAAAAGTACTTGGATTCAAATTTTTCTCTCAGGCTCTGATTTGGGGGGAACCCATATCAAAATAGTTATCCCAGAGGTGGCCACAGTAAACTTTTATGAAATTATTGTTGAACTGGATCAATAAGTAACCTGATGACAACAAGGACACCATTGGCGGGAGATGATGTACATGGAGGGCACTGTGGCAGGTGCAGGATGTGATGCAAGATGCCTTTTCCTTTGGTACTTATGACCATTAAGATACAATAAAACTAAAGATATTCCTGGTAGATTAGGTTTCACGTGGAATGTCTGACAGGTATCAGAGACTGGTCGTGCAGATCCCTGGAGCACTGTTTCAGCTCCTGGTGGGCCACTGGACCCTTGCAGAGTTGAACATGCCTCTGGAGAACACTAAATTACAATGTTACTGATTGAATATTTTCATCATAATTTGTATGTTTTCAGATCTGCAGCATTATAAGATCAAATGGGCATATTGCTTTATCTGATAACCAAAAATGGCATATCTGGGAACATAGCTAACAAAAGATCCAGGTAGTGCAAGTAAATAACACAAACAGGGATACTGGATCCCCAGGGCACCTATATCTATTGTACCAGTATTTCTGAATCTCTTCACACCAACGGCCAAATGGGGGATCCGTAAAACTGGCTGCTAGAGAAAGAAAAGCTTGTTTCAAGCACAAGTCCTTTCAATATGTTAGCTGGAATAAAAGAAAATCACTGTTCCGCATTGTTCTCCAATCAGATTAAGATCTAAAGAGAGTGGGAAATGGTAAATGCCCCAGTGAGCATATTTGCAAACAACTCATTTCCATCTTGTGTGAGAGATGTGCCAGAGACCGGGACCTACATAGCCTGAGCAGTGGCAAATGACTTGGGTATCTGTTCAAGGATGTGGATGCTGCAAGAATGGACCTTTAGAGACAAGGAAGTATGGGGAAGAGGCATATGAATTAATTTAGAATGGGCACAAAGTATGTAGATCTCTATATCCTAAGTTCACATGCCACCAAAAAAGTATCTCCTTCACAAGTAGAACTCAATAACATGGTCAACATTTTGAAATCCATAAATGTTAACCAGCTTCTTCCTTAGGATATCCGTAAAATGACGCTTAAAGTGAAGGTAGTCACCCCCTTCACAGGGGCAAACTTCAACTACTTTATTGGAACTCAACTTCCTGACCATCTAAGGATGATTCCATTAAATATTCTGTAGATGACTTTGTGGTCCCAGCAGAATGAAACCATTATAACCATCTCAATGAAACATACTTAGATGGACTTTTCCTCATTCTCTCCTTTTCTATTCCTGCCCCCTTAATCTTGTTTCCTAAGATCACATTCCCAAATAAATGCCCTACAACAAAGTCCATGCTTTTTCTCTTTCTGGTTAATCTAAATAGAGACCAATGACATCTTATGTAGCTTGTATTAATAATATTGAGAACTGATTATTCCATTTTTATTTATCTTTTATTATATTACAGATTTTTTACAGTGATGATGGTATGTTGCTTATGATACTAAATATAATAATGATAATAGGCCCTGGCTGGTGTCCAGTGGATTGAGTGTCAGCCTGCAAACTAAAGGGTCACCGGTTCGATTCCCCAGTCATACCTGGGTTGTAGGCCAGGTCTGCAGTAGAGGGCACGCGAGAGGCAACCACACATTGATGTTTCTCTCCCTCTCTTTCTCTCTCCCTTCCCTTCTGTTTAAAAATAAAACAAATAAAATTTTTTAAAAATAATCATAATAGTTATAATGGTGAAGACATGATAGGAAGGATTAGAATATCTCAAATATTCTAAACTGCTTCCTAAATATTGTCAAATTATTCTTTATTCAATTTTGAAAGTAGTTTATTTTCTTGCCTGAATTATGCTCATTGTGATTAGAACCCTCCAAAATGCAGTGTTTCCTCACTGTTTTTTTGGAAGCATTTTTGAGTGTAAATATATTGACCTATATTGTTTTTTCTAATTGTGCCTATTTATGTGACTATGAAACTTCCAGGTTGTGGAAAATATACAGAAATTTTATTATTTTATGTTGAAATTCTATCCTACAACTTTGTTAACCTAACGTATTAGTTCTGGGGCTTTTACACTAGCTTTATTAGAATTTTATACACATATAATTATATATTATACATACAGTTTTACATTATTCTTTTAAATTTTTTCATTTATTTCATTTCTATTTTTTGCCTTATACCATTTCCAGGACCCCTAGTATGGTATAAAAAAGAAGTAGAATGTGTGGCTGTCTTTGCTATACTAATTTAAGGATAAAATCTTTCACCATTAAATGTGTTATAGGTAAATGTTTCTCATGGAGGCTTTTTAAATCAGACTGAGGAAGTTCTTTTTTATTTCATATTTGCCAGAGTTTCATCATGAATAGTTTCTTCAAGTTTTGAGATGATCATGTTTTTTTCTGATTATTTAGTTGATATGTTAAAAATATTCTTTTTATTTTCAATGGTTTAAATAACTTTGTTTTCCCAGGATAAACCATGTTTGGACATAATACATTATCCTTATAAAAAAGATTTTATTTATTTATTTTTAGAGAGAGGGGAATAGAGGGATAAAGAAAGGGAGAGAAACATTGATGTGCAAAGGAAACATTCATTGGTTGCCTCTTGCACACCCCCAACTAGGGACCTGGCCCACAACCCAGGCATGTGCCCTGACCAAGGATTGAACCAGCGACCCTTCACCTTGTGGGAGGATGCCCAACCCACTGAGCCACACCAGTCAGGGTACATTGTCCTTTTCTTTTGTATTTATCTTATTTGTTCTGCATTTTTTGCCTAACATTTGGCTCCGTATATACAAGTAACATTGATCTTTAGTTATTTTCTCTTGTAAGTTCTGATATAGAGAACTTGTGTTTTCTCATTTTTCTCAATTACTCTGTTTCATCAGATTAATTGATTTTTTAAAATACCATATTTTAGTTTTGCTCACTCTTTCCTATTGTTTGTCCACTTTGTTTTTTTATTGATGCATATATCGAGGTACTCTTGTTTTTCCCCCCCTAGATTTTTATTTAAAAACTCAACTAATTAATTTTAAACTTCTTTTTTGTGTAAGCCCTTGAAAGCTATATAGTTCCTTTTAACCACAGTTCCAGTTACATACTATAATTTTTGATATTTTTAAATTTGTTTTTCATTTAGTTGAAATATTTGGAAACTTTAAAAAAATTTCTTCTTTGTCCAGTGGATTAATTTAGAAGTATGTTAGTTGCTTTTCAAATATGTATGAATAAATCTAGATATCTTTTTGCTATTGATTTTGGAATCAATGTCAGTGTGGTCTAAAAATATACTTTTCAGCCATATATCATTTGAAATTTATTGAGACATTTAATAATAGTATTTCATTTTTCTTGTTTTTTTTTCATGCTGTAAATATGTCTCAGTAAAAGTAAGAGTGTTGAGGTACTGGTTTTTTGTTTTTAGCTGGTAATTGAGATGCTTCTAATAAAATCTTTAAAGTTATATTTGAAAACATTGGTTTTATTTATTTTATTTCTAATACTGTTGCTTCTGAAAATGCAAAATATAAACATGTTTTGCTTATAAATTAAGGAAAAGATAATTCTATTCTATTATTCTTTCTCATTATAACGAGAACACTTGGTGTCAATGCTTTGCAATTTTGTGGTGAGGAAATAAATGTTTGAAATGTGATTTAAACAGCAATATCCTGATTGAGAGCTATATTTATTAAGACAGAGTTAGTAGTTAGATTTTGCTGCAACTAACAGAAAACCCAAAGTAATAATGGCTTAAACAAAAGAGAAGTTTATTTTAATTTTGGAAAATTCTATTAATTGTGTGGCATTTCACAGTGTAATTTCACATTGATTTCTACATAGTGGCTTCCATTTCCAAGGTAATCTCATAGCTTCCGATGGAAGCTTTAATTACAACAATTAACCAAATTTACAGTCAACAATAGAATAAAGGAGCACATAAAAGCATGGCTGTCAACTTTACTTCCTAGAACTTAAATTTATGACTTCATTTTAAGGCAATTATCTAATGTTTTTATCTGCCCACTCTTAACTTTACAAAAAGCTAAAAAATGTAGGCATTTATACAAGGAAGTTATGTACTGAACTGAAAATCAGAGGCTCTAGTACCAAGAAAAAATGAGAGAATGAGGAATGGGATATCTAGAAAACCTGTGCAAAGATTCACATTGCAAATACATTCTCCAATTGGATATAATTATGATTATATTTTCTTTTTAATGAAAATATTAATTTCATTCCCAGAAAGTGTATCCCCTATGGACCAGTTCACACAAAACAAACACACCTTGCATTGCCTGATTCTCAGTAATTATTAAACTTCTGTGGCTTCTTCTACTTTTGGTTTCTGGTGTTTAGATAGAAATCATCTGAAGTGTTGGCAATGTAATAATAAATCCATTCATTATGGTTAATTTAAATAAAGTGTATGTTTACTCAGGATGTGACAAAAAAAATCAAAATTGGTAGTTTGTTCAAAATTCCCTAATTTGTTTGTAGTCCTCATGTGAGTAACACTTTCCTGTAATAATCTGAATGACTAAGGTTTAACTCTTTGGCTTTAAAATTCAATTAATTTTATATTTGCTATATGTTAATACTATTTAGAATAATAAAAATTATAGTAAAAGGGAAACCAAAGAATCTACAACAATTTTAACCATGCACTAATTTGTTTTGAAAATAATAATCATCATCCTGGCTGGTGTGGCTCAGTTGATTGGGCATTGTCCTGTAAAACAAAGTGTCACAAGTTTGATTTCTGGTCAGGGCACATGCCTCGATTGCAAATTTAGTCCCTGGTTGGGGGACATGTGCAAGAGACAACCCACCAACGTTTCTCTTTCTCATTGAGGTTTCTCTCCCTCTCTTTATCATTCCCTTCCCCTCTCTCTAGAATCAACAAAAGAAAAAACATCATTGATTTCTTAGCTTTGTGCTAGTGAACAGAACAATCCAATGTTTTTTCTCCTAGAGCTAAAAAAATACTAGAAGATAATCAATAATTAAATAATATTCCAGTTTTTGATAAATATTTTGAGCAAAAAAAATCAATGTCACTAAGGGAATAAAGGGCAGTTGAGGACTGGTATGCTAGATGTGTGCTTAGAAATATTATCTCTATGTAAACATTGAGTAAAGGATTGGATATTGAACTTGAGTTTAAGTGATTAGTTTGAGTTAAAAAAACAAATATCTGTGTTGTCAGGTGTTGGTGTTATTTAAAATGTAGAACTGAAAAAGATTACCCATGAGTAATAGAAAGAAATGGAAAAGGCCAATCTCTTTTCTCAATACAAGGGTATTAAAATTTTTAGAAGTCATGAAAGGAAGAGGAAGCAAAAATGAGGCAGAGATAGACCACCCTGTGAGGTAGGCGCTATGAGAAAAACAGTGTCACAAATAACTATAAGATCCAATACAATTTATTGACTATTTATTCCTACTAAAATATTTAATATAAATTTTTGCACAGTTGACTTACCATGCACAGATAATTAAAGTGTGACACTAACCTAATTGAGCATGTTGTCTGTTGTGAAATGCTATTAAATAGTTTATTCCCAGGTTAGACAGTTTATGGATGCAGTGCTTAGATAAAAATTTGAAGTTTAATGTTATTTTAGTCATTCCAGCGGTGTGAAGTTCTTTAGTAACTGCAGCATGGAAGATTTTGCACATTTTATTTCCAAGCCAAAATCCCAATGTCTTCAAAACCATCCACATTTAGATCCAACATACAAAGCTGCAGTTTGTGGTAATAGAATAGTGGAAGAAGGAGAAACATGTGACTGTGGAACTATGGAGGTTAGTACTAATTTAAAAGAACACATACCAGAATTACATCAAAAATGATTCATTGTTATAGTGTTGCACAGTTATTTTCCATAATTTATCAAATTCACTGTTTTGCAAATACCTTAAGATGGCATATAGTGGTTTTAATAAACTAATGAGTGCACTCATACATTGTTGTACAGATTTAGTGGTTTGTAGATTATTCGTATAAGTGATTTTCAAGGTCATTAATTATATAGTTGAGTTGACCTAGGTTTAAACTGCCCTTCTTGTGTATTTTCTTCATATTTATTCTTAACATAAAATCCTCTGCCATCCAGAAAGATATAAAGGTTTTACAATTAAGAAAACATAGGAGGCACATTCTGGCTTTGAATATTCTAATCCAGGCCAATATTTAAGTCAAAGAGATTTGGGTCATACATAATCCATAAATATTGGTTTTTGTACCCCCCAGAAATCTTAGCAAAACCTGCTGGATCAGAGGGAGGTGGGATGAGACAAGATAAATGGAATGCAATGAGGGAGAGAGAGATCGTGAGACTCACAGTGAGTTGTACAGACATGAGAGAATCAACAAGACCCAAATAGACTTCAGTGCTCCCAATTGCCAAAGCTAAGGTCATTTATGGGTACCCTCTCCAATACAAAAAGTGTACTTTCAGATAGCTAGTTGGGTGATATACTTTTAAGAATTTATTCCTCAGTACCCACCTTTTTTCACTTGTTTGGATCTAAATGGAAACACCTTGAAAACTGCTAATAAAAATTGACAGTAGTGTCTCTTGGCCCTATTAAATATCATATAATTGAGTCCCAAATCCATGTTCTATAACTTAACCCTCTGGAATCCCATATACAGATAATCTAGCAATGACATAGATTAAGCAGAATAGTTCTGGAAAATGCTACAAATTTAGTGCACCACACTAAGTATCATGTTATGACTCCTAAAATCACTGAAATCCATGAGTTATTTTTGTGTAGCTCATTGAAATTTTTGATCCAATCAACCCCATTTAAAATCTTTGGGGATATGAAAAGTGTGTGTGTGTGTGTATGATGCATTCTCTCTCCAGCATTCCTCTTTCTTACACGTTGCTTTTATTAAACCTAATAATAGAATTTAAAAGAAACAGAATCAATGGGCACAGATGTATTATAGCATAAAACACAAGGCATGATGAAATATTGGAAGAGTGACATAAAGATAATAATTTCAGTCATGTTAAGAAATACTTTTTAGCTCTTTAGAGAATTAAAAGTAAAATAAACTTTGACTATCTCACGAAAGTTACCGACATTAAAATGCAGTAGATGCATAAAAGATGAGTAAGAACTAGTCACTGTAATGAAATTGTTAGGTCACAACTTACATTCCACGCCTTGTATTTCACTATCTCTGTCTACAAGAGCCAGAGAGCTTCTTGCAGATGGCTCTGGTGGCCTCCCGGGTTTCAGACAACCCAACTAACAATATAGTCAAACTTATTCTAGGGATATAAAAAAATACACAGTCTAGCACATTGTAGGTATCTAGTGTCTGTTAAATACATGAATGAATAAGTGGGTTTAATTTTTCTGTTTGCCAACATGTAAGTTAAGCATCAACCAATAGCATATGTAATGTATATACTATATTATGTTGACGTCATTAAAATATGTATCCCATGTAAATGAAAGTTGAAAGACATTTAAGAGTGTTTGATTTGCCTTTCAGGAGTGTGACAGTAACCCGGACTCATGCTGTGAGAACACCGGATGTAGACTGAAAGCCAGTGCCAGTTGTAACATGGGACCATGCTGCGAAAATTGTCAAGTAAGAGTCTTCTTAAAATTTCTGTCACCTATATAAGTTATCATTCTTTATAATATTTATATGTTCACATCCTGCTTTATTCAATCTCATTTACTTCACACCATCAGTACAAAGCGAAAGGAGAGATTTGCAGGGGTTCCTTTGATGAATGTGATCTCCCTGAGTATTGCAACGGATCATCTGCATCATGTCAAGATAACTTTTACATTCAGGATGGCCACCCATGTGGAGATCAACGGTGGCTCTGCATCGAGGGGAAATGTATGAGTGTGGAAAAGCAATGCAGGGATGCATTTGGCGAAGGTACTTATTATCATTTGATTTGCTGTATCTGTATTTTTCTAGAAACTGAAAAGAAATAGATGTTGCTGTATAATTATGATTTTTTTAAATAAGGTACTTTTATTATAAATATTTTAAATTGTTACGGAAAGAGAAGAGGACTGCTGTGAGGAAAAACATTATAAAAGTTGTTTGGCGTTAAAATTCTGAATTATTTCCACAAAATAATACAGGGAAGGATTCAAAGTCTATGGGATCTGCATTCAAGAAGGAAGAAGGCAGACTGAATACAAGCTACACTTCCCTCAGTCACTCCACACCCACAGTTTTCTTAGAAAATATGGAATAAATATATATGCCTATGCTCATTTAAAAGGTCATAAGTGTAAGCTGGCATATGAATATAATTTAAACTACACATGCAGACACACAGAGACAGGTGGACACATTTACACCAGGAAACTACAAGGATGACTCATGAAACTCCCAAAGAAAACTCCTGACAATCGAGGAATGATGAAATTATGAAAAATGATGTTCACTGAGATTGAGAACAAAAAGGAAAACTGTACTACAAAATACATATGGAATCATTTGCTAAAGAAAAGGGAAACAACGGCAACAGCAACATTATTTCATGTCTATATCACAGGAATAAATAGCAATTGATGGAGGAAATATTTAGATATGCAGCCAGGTTGGTCAACCGTCTCTCAATTGAAACAGGTGGTAATGCCTACTCTAATCTCTGTGTTAAAAAAAAAAAAAAAAGAGTTTGCAAAGTGATTATCAACTCCCAAAATGAACATACAATAAGAATGACTATTAGTTTGAAGAAAGTCAACACGAAGACACATGAAAGGAAACAGATACGGTGAAAACCACCCTCCCAACAAGATAGCAGGTGATTTGGAACCATAGTGAGGAAATTTTGAAGACATATATCTATATATCTAGGGATATAAAAAAATACACAGTCTAGCACATTGTAGGTATCTAGTGTCTATTAAATACATGAATGAATAAGTGGGTTTTGATATATAGGTAGACAGAGATATGTCATCATTAGGTATATGTATCTATACATAAACAAATAGATATATGTTGGGGGAGAAGATTGGGAGTTTAAAGGTATATGGGTTACAGCTTAAAAATTTTTTAAAATGATTAAATCACTGAAAAGGTAGAACTTCTGTTTAAGCTAGCAGATATACTTGAGGCATTTATTTCAATGCCAAAAAGATAGATACAAAAAAAAAAGGGAAAGTAGTTTAAGCATTTGAACTCATATAATTTACTTTCCAAATTCATCTCTGTGGAACTGGCTGTGAATGACATTCAAAATAAGGGAGACTAAGCCAGGAGAAAGAACAGTTAAGCAAAAAGAAATAATAATCACAGAAATTAGTAAAAGTCATTGTTGACTGATATATGTATCTTTTAAAATATAAAAAGATAAAGATATATAATATATATTTCAAAAGATAAAGATAGTATAAAATGAAGCCATTAATATGTCAAAAATATGTTAACCTCTAGAATAAAATAGTTTCAGCAGAAAAAAAATTGAAACAAAACTCAATCATTTCATAAAGATGCAGCACAAATAGGAATTAAAAATTAGCAAGTAAGTCAAGTATTCATTTTATAATCTAAAATAAGTACAATAATAATAATAAAATGATGTGAAACTAAAAGCTAATAGAGGGGATGAAAACAAAATCAATTAAAACATTTAACTCTCAGGCAAGATTTAAAAAAAGAGCATACAATACAAAAACAAATACTGTGATAGGTTTTTTTACATGTAAATATTTAGCAATTACATTAAGCATAAAACTTATATTAAATATTATATTTAAGAAAAGGATGTAGCAAATAGTGACACTATGAGAAAATTACTGAAAAATCAGGATATACTGGATTGATTTTTTAAAACATTAAATTAAAATAAACCCAAAGACATACTAGTGACTTAAATTTTCACAAGAGAGAAATTTTGCATCTCTTAGGAGACAGCTGTCAGCCATTTATGTTCCTAGAAACATTTGCAGATTCTGAAAGTTGAAGATCAGGTTTGGTTTAGGCAGAGATCTTTCCCTGGGAAACAAAGATAAAATAGAAAAGGTTTAGCAGCTGGAAGTGAAGGCAGGCTGTCTAAACCATAAACCATTTTTTCTGTGAGGCATCTGGAGCTCTGAAGTTTCTCAGCATCTTGGTCACTAAGGTCAAAAATATTAAAAAACCATTATGAATGTCCCTGAAGCCATAAGATGATCTAAGACCGAATGATGGAGGAATCTTGCCTCCAGAAAACCTTAGCCTTCTTATAAAACTTTTTGGCACACTTTTGAAGCCCCTGTGTTAGTAGGCTAGAAAACTATTCTGAAATTCTCTGAAGGGGTTGTACCAGGTCTGTCCTGAAAAAATCCAGCCATTGCTAATATCACATCGATGTAACCTGGCAGCCAGGGAGAGTGGATTGGAATGCACATGCGTGAATAATGGTGACTTCATTGTACTTAGTGGGGGCAGTAGATGCTGCTGAGTGAGCATGCGTATTGTGTGTCCACTGGGTTCAAAATGACTGAACAAGTAGAGATTCAGCCTCTCCACAGCCCTGATTTTGTGACCCATGACTTCTTGCTTTTCCCTAAACTAAAATCACCTTTGAAAGGGAAGAGGTTTCAGACCATCAATGAGACTCAGGAAAATATGATGGGGCAGCTGATGGCAGCTAGAACTGCGTGAGGTCCCAAGGTGCCTACTTTGAAGGGGACTGAGGTGTCATTGTCCTATGTGCAATGTTTCTTGTATCTTATATCTTCTTCAATAAATGTCTCTGTTTTTCATATTACATGGCTGAATACCTTCTGGACAGACCTCAAATTTATTTCTGGCAGACTTTCAGTGAAGAGAAGGCTGTCTATCAATAGTTTGCAAGGGCCATACCTAAGATAATGAGGTAAATCCAGATAAAACTGCCCTTCAGCTCTGGCATAATTGACACTGGATTTAGGTGATCACTGCCTCACCCATTCTGCCTAACTCAGGGAAGGGAGTCATTGAAAAGGTAAGACAGAGAATGGAAAGAAGCAATATTTAAAGACATAAGAACCAAAAATTTTCAAAATAAAATAGGCCAACCTACAAATTCAAAATGCTCCAAAATCTTAAGAAGGACATCTTTAAAGAAAAGGCACAAAAAGACATCATAGCAAAACTGCCAGACAATAAAGAGAACAAAAGCATAGAGGATGGGAGGGGAGCAGTGGAGGCATTTCTTTAAAGAAACAAGAATGAGTTAAACTTCTCACTTCTCAACAATTACAGAAGCCAGAGGGCATAGTAGACACTTTTTAAGGGATAAAAGAAAATAAGTGTCCATCTAGAAGTCTATAATGACCTAAAATACCTTTCAAGTCTTTCAAAGAAATGAGCTTGAACAATTGTATATTCACATGCGAAAGAATGAATTTGAACCCCTACCTCATACCAAAGACAAGAATTAACTTAAAATGTATCATAGACCTAAATGTGAGAGCAAAACTTTTAAAAGAAAACATAAACACAAATCTTAGTGACCTTGAACATAAACACAAATCTTAGTGACCTTGAATTAGGCAACGTTTTCTTAGCTATGACACCCAAGGCATAGGTGACCAAAAAAAAAAAAAATGCATTAAGTGGACTTTAGAATTTTAAAAGCTTTTGTTCTGTGAAGTGTATTATCAAGACAGTAAAAATACAGCTCAAGGAATGGGAGAATATATTTGCCAAGCATATTTCTGATAACATGCTTCTGTACAGAATACATAAAGAACTCATTCAACTCAACAATAAAAAGACAAATTAGCCAATTTTAAAAATAAGCACTGTTTTGAACAGACAGTTCTCAAAAAAAGACATAGAAATGGCTAATTACATGAAAGACACTAAGCATCATTAGTCATCAAAACCACAAGATACTTCTTCACATTCATGAGGATGGCTATGATTTAAAAAGACAGAAAATAGCAAGTGTTAGCAAGAATGTGGCAAAATCAGAACTTTTATGCATTGCTGCTCAGAATATAAAAATGGTGTAGCTGCATTAGAAAACAGTTTGGCAGGTCCTTAAAATGTTGAGCATAGTAATTTCACCCCTGGTATATACCTAAGAGAATTTAACACATATGTTCCCACAAAACTTTGTATACAAATGTTCATTGCACCACTATTCATAATAGTCAAAATGTTTAAATAACCCAAATGTCCATTAACTGATGAATGAGTAAACCAAATACAGAATATTATTGGGCAATAAAATATTAACAAAGTGTTGATATTTACTAAATGTAGAGGAACTTTGAAAATATTATGCTAAGCTAAGTAAACCAGTCACAACGGACCACATATTCTGATTTCATTTATATTAATATGCAGAATAGGCAAATATATAGAGACAGAAAGTACATTAATGGTTGCCTAAGGGGAGGGGAGGGCTAGGGGAAGGAATGTGTTTGCGTGCGTGCGTGTGTGTGTGTGTGTGTGTGTGTGTGTTGTTTGACATATATCCAGTTTAATATTAATGCATATTGATAGCGACATTTACTGTAACAACTTAATACTCCTTGAATGGTCTTCAATGCATATATACTGTATACTAAGAGTATACAGTATACAGTATACTGTATACTGTAACTTCGGTTGTTTTTAAACCGAAACGTGTGAATGTTTCTCAATTTCTCTTTGGTTTTCTTGATTATTTTTCTCTTTCTAGGCCAATTCTACTCTGTTTTATTTCACTTCATTTACAATTACTTTACTGTCTCAAATCAAGTTGACTTAGTTTTTTTCTCTTTTTTGTATGTTTTGACTTGGCTTTCTGATCTTGCATGTAAACTTAAGAACCGGATTAATAAATTAATTTTAACTCAGTTGATATCTTTCAATATTGAGTTATTCTGTGGATGACCTAATGGTTATGAAGTGGTATCTTGTTATGGTTTTGATTTGAGTTTAGTTAACAATAATGAACATCTTTGTAAGTACTTATTGGCCATTTGAACATAATCTTTGAAAACTGTCTATTTAAAACCTTTACCTACTTTTTGATTGGGTTGTCTTGTTATTATTGAGTTGTAATAGCTTTTACTATATTCTGGATTCAAGTTTACTGTCAAATTCATATTTGAAAATATTTTCTCTCATTTCATAGATTATCTCCTCACTTTCCTGATGGTCTTCTTTGAAACACAATTTTAATTTTAATGTAGTTCAATTTACCTATCTTTTTTCTTTTGTGCTTGGGATTTTGGCATAAGAAAGCATGACCTAACGCAAGGTTCCTGACTTCTTTATTCTTTTGGAAATAGCATAGCTCTCACTCTTAAATTTTAGCCTGGGATTCACTTTGCATCAATTTTTGTGTATGGTGTGAGAAATCGTTCCAAATTAAATCTTTAGAATGTGGATATTTCTTTATATTATGTTTTACTGATTATGCTATATCAGTTGTCCTGATTTTTCCACCTTTTTCCCCCTCCATCCAGCACCCCTACTCCCTCAAGCAATCCCCTTACCATTGTTCATGTCCATGGGTCATGCATGTAAGTTCTTTGGCTACTCCATTTCCTATGCTGTACTTTACATCCCCATGGCTGTTCTGTAACTACCTATTTGTACTTCTTAATCCCTTCACCACTTCACTCATTCTCCCTCTCCCCACTCCCATCTGGCAACCTTCTGGTAACTAACTTCTTTTCTCTTGTTTTAAGAGTCTCTCTATCTTTAACCTTTGGCCTTTTAATAATGATGTGTCTTGCAGTGGGCCCCTTTGCAGCCATCATAATTGGGAGTATCTGCACTTCCTGGAGGTGCATGCCTATTTCCTTCATCAAATTAGGATAGTTTTCTTTCACTATTTTTTCAGATAGATTTTCAATTTCTTACTCTTTCTCTTCTCCTTCTGGCACCCATATGAAGTGAATGTTGGACCCCTTGAAGTTGTCCCAAGGGCTGTTTATACTATCCTCATTTTGGGGGGATTTCTTGTTTCTCTGAATGGTTGTTTTTTTTTTTTGCTTCCTTATGCTCCAAATCATTTATCTGATTCTTGGCTTCATCCATTCTACTGTTGTTTTCCTGTAACTTGTTCTTTATTTCAATTAGTGTAGTCTTCGTTTCTGACTGGGTCTTTTCTATGCTGCTGAGGTCCTTGCTAAGTTGTTTGAACATCCTTGTAAGCAGTGTTTTGAACTCTGCATCTGATAGATTGCTTATCTCCATTTTGCTTAGTTCTTTTTCTGGAATTATGATCTGTTCTTTCATTTGGGCCATGTTTCTTTGTCTCCTCATTTTGGCAGCCTCCCTGTGTTTACTTCTATGTATTAGGTAGAGCTGCTTTGACTTGGTGTCTTGGTAGTATGGCCTCATGTAGTAGGTGTCCCGTAGGTTCCAGTGGCACATCCTTCCCTATCAGCCAGGCTAGGTATTCAAGACGCACCCTGAGTGTAGGCTGAGTACACCCTCCTTTTGCAGTTGAGCCTTGGTTGCTGTCGGCAGGTCAATGGAAAGGATTTACCTAGGACAGTCAATTACAAGGATTGGCTGTGACCACTGACCACCCACCTCCTCCCTCCATGGAGGACCAGCTGTGCAGGTACAGGGTGGTGGTGCTCCAGTGTGGTCTGTAGCTGTCCACTAGGTGCATTGGCTTTGGGGTTTCCCAGGTGGTATAGGTGGAGGTCAGCCCCCACCCGTGTTTTGCCTGGGGCACCCTGCCTGAACTATAAAGCAATCTGAGATGGCTGCTTCTTGTGTTGAGTTTGGAGAGTCTCAGGCAAAGCCAAGCTGAGGTTCTAATCTGGCTGCTACTAGGGCTCCCTGAAGCCAGCTGTTGCTCGTTTGATAGGATTTAGGAGCCATGATCAGTCATTCTTATGGAAAAGCAGCTTGGGTTGGCCCCTAAGTTGGATAGGGTAGAGCCTTTGTGGATCTCCAAGATAGATCCCACACTGTTAGCCAGGTTAATGGGGTCTCAGATATGGCACCAGCCTCCTGGCTCTTTGCAGGGAGGGCTCAGCAAAGGGACAATGGTCTCTGCTTGCCCCAATGCCAGACACTTCAGTCTCTCCCTATATACCACTGGTGCCCTTCAAGCTGCCACTCTGGTGCTGGAGCTCAGAGGGAACAAGTCTGAGTAGGTGAGTCCATGTGTGGGTTCCCCAAGGGGAATTGCTTAGTGTTCCAGAAACTCAATCCCTGCTGGTTTTCGCAGCCAGAAGTTGTGGGGACTTATATGTACATGTAGAGCTATCTATCATCTATCTATCATCTATTTACCTACCAAAAGCCAATTAAGGGATTGGCTTATGTGATTCTGAGGGTAAATCTCTTTTCTGAGAGACACTGGACAGCTGAGACAAAGAGGGAGAGCTCAAAGATGATGTCCAGCATCCTCCCTCCATGCAGAGAACATTAGTAGGTCCCTAGCTGCATGCCAAACCAGATGCCTTCACCACAGGCCAAAGGTCCAGTACAAGCAAAGAGGTCTCTTATACAGAGAGATCAAGCCTGTGTTTCAGCCTGCCTTCTTCCCTGGGGGCGGTCGCCAGCCAAAAACTATCTTTCTGATCGTTACCACCCCATGGCACCCAGGGGTGCCAGCCCCTCTAGTCACCAGAGCCAGATCATGTAGGGACATCCCCTGGGCAGCAGCCTCCAAAACTGGAGCACCCTCTGAAAATCAGGACGTCCCCTGAGATACTGGTACTCTGGGACTTGGCAGAGTGTGAGCATGAAGACAGCACCCACCCTCCGAGGTCTCAAAAGGGTCACAGTAAGTAAGCCTTTAAGGTGCATGTTTTAGTATATATGTACCACGGTTCCCTTAATCAATTATTTTAAAAGGATAGATGTTTTTAGTTGGCATTCTTTCTTGATGGATTTTTAAGGTATAAAGACATCGTTCTAGTTAAATTTTTTTTCAGTTTCCATGTTTAATTTTTGCCTTTGAGAAGACCTGTCTTCAGTCTAAATGCTTCTCTTTAATAGATAGTAATATCATGTGTCTTTTTGTTCCCTGAAGTACATGAGCTGAGAGGCTAATTAATTACTCAGAAACTGATCTTTGTTAAAGCTAGAGTTCAGATAAGGCTCGAGTTCAGATAAGGCTCAGTCTGCATCCAGTACTGTCCTAGGGCATAACTCCCCGGGGTTTTCAACTGAGGGGTGGTGTATTCGCTGAGACTCCTCTCCCTGGCAAGTGTGCAGAAAATGTAGAAAAATCTGCACTGCTTTATTGGAAGTCATCTCTTTATATTTTAATCTCCAGCTTCTTATATGTTTGGGAGCAGGAACAAGCCTTGGGGGGGACTAACCTATAGGCTGAGGCCCCTTGAGTCTCTCTAGCTATGAAAGATCTCCACCTTCGGCTTATTTTATTCTTATTTATTAGGCTTATTTTAAAGTGCCTGCTTCTCTTTGTAAGCTTACAATTTTGACCTCTCACCCATGCCAGGCTTCAGAGGACCTCTGGACAAAATCAACTGCATATTTTCAGTTCACTACTGCTTCTAGGAGTTTCAGCTGAGATTCTGATGTGTCTACTGGGGCTTTTTTTCTGGTGTGTCATTTTTTTTCAGCATGACAATCCAGTGGTTAAATCTTTCTATCAAAGGGTTTTCACTTAATCCTTCAACTAGTTTAGAACTGATGATGGAGGGTTATGATAAGTAAACTGTTCTTTAAATAGGTTGGGTTTTATGAGAATTACAAACATTCTGTTCATGGGTTGGATAGCAAATGTGAAGACAAATCAATTTTGGCTTCAAGATTTTTTGACCTGAGGAACTTATGATGAAAAAGGTAAAATATTAGTTAAGTGGCTTGATGTAAAAAGACATTTATGCAAACACAGGTTATTGACCAACAAGTTAATTTTTTTTACACTTCTTAAATACTTACAGATATGTATTTCAAGACTTACTGAAAATTAAAAGATAAGCTACATACCACGTTTATATCTAAGGTACCTGGATAGTAAACAAGAGTGCTTTCAGCTTCTAAATATTTCATTGGAGTGGTTTTGTGTGCTCTTAAACACAGTTTTTATTTTCAGTTTATATTATAATCTTATTTTGTGGAATAGATCTTAACCTCATTTAAAATGTTAAATGTACCTGTCAATTATTTGAAATTAATATAAGTTCAGTATTATTAATCACACTTTTCTTTTTCAGACATAAGTGAGGGTCCTCCAGAGTGTTTTCAACACCTCAATTCTATAGCTGATGAATCTGGGAACTGCGGTTCAGACACTTCAGGATACAAGAAATGTGAAGCGAAGTATGTTTTACAAACCATATCTGAGAAAGCCTATTGCCTTAAATTTGAAAATACCACCAGATGAGTGTATGTGCAATAAAAATATCACCTGACCAGGAAGTAAGACTATATTAAATCAAATTATAAATGTCTGACACACAGAATGCCTATATTTCTTTCTCCTCATATATCCAAATTACCCCTTATATCTTCCAGACTGACTTACACATAAGTACATTAATTATCCGTTAGTTATTAGGACTGATTTTATTTTGCTTGCTTTCACTTTAATTTTACAAAGGATGACCATTCTTATAACAATAACATGAAAACACGTGAATTTTTACCCTCCAGGAAGTAGTAAAGCACCGTGGTTAAAACTATGTACCCTGCAGCCAGACATCCTGGTTTCTAATCCTAACCACATTGCTTTGCATTGGATATATCTTTTACTTTCCTTATACATCAAATATAAATATCAATTTTATTAACATCACTAGTCAGGTGCCAGTATGGAATTTAGATTGTCTATGAAAAGCACTTGGAATGGACCAACATGTAGCATGCACACCAGAAAGAACATCTTAGTACATATGTAAGTTGCCTTTTCATATGCTCAAACCCAGGGTACACAGAAGTTTGTTTCACAATTGCTAAAGCATATACTGACTGCAGGAAACCTTCTAACCAGTGTGACTCTATGTTCCTTTAAATCACTGGCAATTTTTATATTAGTTGCTAAAAATTACTTCTCTGATAATTGCAATATCTGAGTCATTTTGATATTGGTATCTAGTGATTTATTTGCTCCTTGACTGTGCCCAGCAATTTTTGACTTTATATTGGATACTATGAATAATATACAGTGGAAACTTTTCATTCATTTCTGCATTTCAGAAGGCTATGTATCTTGATACAGAAGGGATTTAACATAACAACAGCTGAAAACAGTATTCATTTATTTATGTCTCCTCAGATACATTTTGTGAATTCCCTGGAGTCTTCACTGTACATGCTTAATTCAGTGGTCAGCCAGCATTAAGAGTAAAGTTTACCTGCACATCTTAGGGCTCAGTGCCTTTTAATTTCCAGTCACAAAATTGACATTTAGGCCCATCTTGTAATTCTGCCTTTTAATTATTCAAACTAAGAAGATTGAATGTGTTCTCATGAATTTTTTTAAAAACCACAATACAAGATATCTCATATGCAGTTTCCATTCTTAAGGTTCAATTATCATAATTCTTCCCTTTCCGTTTATATTCCAAAGCCTTCAGAGTGTGTGTGTGTGTGTGTATGTGTGTGTGTGTTACATTAGAATTCTACCCTAACTGGAATCCACTTCAACCTACTTCTTAACGGTAGAAATGATTTTTAGGTCAACTTCTGTGTCAATGTCTTCCAACCAAAGACCATGGGGAATGAACTTGTAGTTGAACAAGTTGGGTTTCTTGCTTGTTGCAGTCAGCGAGACTTCACACTATGGGATACTGTGAAACATCTTAGTTCCAGAGTTTTAAAGATTTATTATAGGACTTGAGCTTGTGTTAAGCGATTTTCAGTAGGGTTTTTGGAATTGCATCTTTGCTCTGAGCTGAGTGGCTTCAGAAAGTGAAGACGATTCTGTGATCAGATATCTTAATAAATCTTGCACACGAAGAAGGAAAACTAGAGTGAAGCAGAAGCCGTAACTGGTGACAAAACAACAGTGGCTCATATAAGCTGGAAGAGAGGGACGTTTGGTAATTTTATTGCTTGGACAATATATATTCCTTGTCTCCCTATGTTCAGACATGATCCACCACGGTTGCAGAATGACTTTACCTAAAGTTAATGTTCTTGTAATTGCCTGTGTTCGACAGGTGAGCACCGAGGTCTAGCAGTGAGTGCAGGTCAGCTTGTGTCAACTTCAAGGCCTTGCTGTTAATATCAGACCTTCACCTGAATGTCAGAGGCCGCTTTCCTCTTTTTCATTTTCCACTTTTGCCCAACAGCAGAATAAGTCTGGTCACAGAAAATTGCTTCCCCCCATAGTAAAAATTGCTCTAAGATATCTAGATTTTCCCCATTGCTAGTGTTTTGCTGAGTAGGAGGTTATTTAGAGAACATAGTACATATTGGGCTGCGGTTAGTCTCTCTTGCCCCTTTGGTGCAGGGTAATTTGTTGACGTAACAACGGAAGTATGATAGCATTTGGACCCCAGACAGAATTTATGGGCCAAATAAAAATTTTATGATATAGCATGCGCTATAAGCAGGTGCTCACAGTAATCCATCAGACATAATTTGGAGGATATCCGTTTGCTACAATATTGCATATACCTTAAAAGATGTGCATAGTGATCACTCCACAGTATGTAATCTGTTCACTGTTGTTTATTAATGTGACTTTGACCCTTGAACACTTACTTTTAAAATTATTTAATTAAAAGATAAATAGATGTTAAATTTAGCTTAGTAAATACTTAGGAGTTCAGGTAAATTGATGTGATTCATTTAAACAGCTTATTGTTCTTATTTTTAATTAGATAATGTATAGTTTCCTACTTAACATATATGTAGCTATAGATTCTTTGCTGCAACTCGTTAGCCATGTGTCTTGCAAAAGAAAACTACCCTTTTGAATTTTACTTACTTGTATGTGAAATAGGATTAATAATACTTTCTCTTCTTATTTCATATGACTTTTTAAATAATTTAATTTTCATTTTAAACACCTAAAACCACTACTGTTTTACCCATATAGAGTTCTGTTTGAAGCCCAGTAATAAACGTAGCATTCTAATAGTAGACTCTATATAAACTCCTTTGAGTCTTTTGTCTTCATTTACCTTGAATTTATTTTTTAATTTACATAAGCTAATGATTAAATGTAGTTTAGGTGTACAACTTGATTAATATTTCCATCATGCAAGTATATTCTCTCCAGTCTCTGTCTGTGCTCTTTTCTCAACAATGATAGATGAATGTAGTCTTCCCAAAATTTTCATATAAATTGATTCTTATGGTATGCATTTTTGTGCGTGTTATGTTTGATACACCCAGGGTAATTTTTGAGGTTCAAATTGATTGCTCTCATGTTAATATTTTATATTTTTATTGCTGAATAATTCTAAACATCACTGAAAATGATATATACAACACAGAAAACACAATAGTTTTTTCATTCACTTATTTATGGTCAATTATTTGGTGCATTGTTTTCAGGTATTATAAATAAAGCTGCTACAAACCTTCAAGGAAGGTCAGGTCTTTATGGTGATATATAGTTTCATTTATGTTGGGTAGGTAGATACATAGGATTATTATTGCAGAGTCATATAAGTTCATATGAACCATTTTTAATAAACTGACAAATTATTTTCCAAAGTGGCTGTGCAATTTGATATTTGTACTAGAGGAATCCAAGAGTCCTTATTTGTTCACAATGTGGTACTCCTTGGTATTGTCAGTCTGTTTTATTTTAGCCACTATAGTTGTAAGTTATTTTTGTTTTAATCTGTATTTTTCTAATTAACGATTATTTTGAGCACTTTCCAAGTTTCCTTGTCAATGTGTGTATCCTTTTGTGTGATTAATCTGTTCAACTTTTTTCCATTCTATTTGGAATAGTTTAGTTTTCATTCCATCTTTGTATCTTTTTATCTGAACTAATTATAGACTCCCCAGAAGGTGCAAAAATAACATATAGGGAATACAGAGGCCCTCTGTATACTTTAGTTGGTTTCCCCAAATGGTAACATCTGATCATATTTATCTGTAGTACAATATCAAAACCAGGACATGGGCACTGATAAATCCGTAGACCTTACTCCATAGATTTCATCAGTTGTACTTGCACTGGTGCGGCCTGTGTGTGTGCGTTTGTTGAATTGACATCTTAACAGTACTGAGTTTTCTATTGATAAATGTATTGGGTTGACCAAAAAGTTCACTTGTTTTTTCTATAAGACGACTCTAGTAGCACTTAGTTTTCTTAAAATTCATTCAAAACAATTTTGTTAGATTGCATTATAACAACTGTCATATCAGCGTGCATTAAAAACAACTTGTCAAAATTGATGAATTTTGGGTAGTTATTTTAATATTGAAGATGGAAGAAAATAAGCAACACTTTTGGCATATTATGCTTTTTTATTTCAAAAAAGGTAAAAACGCAACTGAAACTCACAAAAAAGGATTTGTGCATTGTATAGAAAAGGTGCTGTGACTGATCAAATGTATCAATAGTGGTTTACGAATTTTTGTGCTGGAGATTTCTCACTGGATCTTTTGGTTTCTTTTGAGAAATCAGCTGACAGTCTTATGGGTGGGTGCACCCCTCTAGGTAACTAACTTCTTTTCTCTTGCTGCTTTTAAGATTCTCTCTTTATTTTTAACCTTTGGCATTTTAATTATGATGTGTCTTGGAGCGGACTTCTTTGCATCCATCTTGTTTGGGACTCTCTGTGCTTCCTGGACTTGTATGTCTATTTCCTTCACCAAATTAGGGCAGTTTTCTTTCATTATTTTTTCAAATAGATTTCCAATTTCTTGCTCTTTCTCTTTTCCCTCTGGCACCCCTATAACGCAAATAGTTGAACAGTGAGGTTGTCCCAGAGGCTGCTTATGCTATCCTCATTTTTTTTAATTCTTTTTTCTTCTTGTTGTTCTGAATGGTTCTTTTTTGCTTCCTTATATTCCAAATCATTGATTTGATTCTCAGCTTCATTCACTCTACTGTTATTTCCCTGTAAATTGTTCTTTATTTTAATTAATGTATCTTTCCTTTCTGATTGGATCTTTTTTTTTATGCTGTTTAGTTCCTCACTAAGTTTCTTGAGCATCCTTATAACCAGTGTTTTGAACTCTGCATCTGATAGATAGCTTATCTCCATTTCGTTTAGTTCTTTTTCTGGAATTATGATATATTCTTTCATTTGGGCCATGTTTCTTTGTCTCCTCATTTTGGCAGCATCCCTGTGTTTGCTTCTATGTATTAGGTAGAGCTGCTTTGTTTTAGTGTCTTGGTAGTATGGCTTCATGTAGTAGGTGCCCTGTAGGGTCCAGTGGCACTACCTCCCCTATCACCCAAGCTGGATAGTTGAGGTGCACCCCTTCGTGTGGGTAGAGTATATCCTCCTCTTGTAGTTGAGCCTTGGTTGCTGTTGGCAGGTCAATGGGAGGGATTTATCCAGGACAGTCAGTTGCAAGGACTGCCTGTGACCACTGAGCACCAACCTCCTCCCTCTGTGGAGGATCAGATGTGCAGGGGCAGGATGGTAGTGCCCTCACATGATCTGTAGCTATATCCCCTGGGTGCGCAGGCCCTGGAATTTCTTAAGTGGTGCAAGCCAAGGTCATCCCCATCTGTGTTTTGTCTGCGGCTACCCTGTCTGACCCATAGAGCAATCTGAGATGGCTGCTACTTGTGCTGGGTTTGGAGATTCCTAAGCAAAGCCATGCTTGAATCTAGGCTGGCTGCTGCTAGCCATGCCTGGGGCCACTTAGCAAGAGGTACAGGGGCTGGGGGTCGCTGAAACCAGCTGTTACTTGTTTGAAAGGATTTAGGAAATTGTGAAACTGGAGCCAAGACCAGCCATTCATATGGGAAAAGCCACTGTTAACTGCTGCAAGTTGGGTGGGGCAGAGCCTCAGGCGATCCCCAGGGCAGAGCAAACAGTGTCAGCCAGGTTGATGGAGTCTCAGATACGGCATCTGCCGGCCAGCTCAGTAGGTCTATCCACCTTTCTGTCTGGGAGAAAACTGTCTGCCAGCTCTCACCTTGATGTCAGGCACTTCATTTAAGAAAGTGCCCAAATATAATATTTTCCAGAGTGACCGTACCGTTTTACATTTCCATTAACAATTCATGAGAGTTCCAGAGTTCCAGCTTTTCTACAACTTCAACTTTTTGTCTTGCTGAGATTGTGTGTGTGTGTGTGTCATGATAAACAGGTATGTGGTTCTGGTTTTAATTTGCATTTACCTTGATTTGTGAAATGACTACTCTTTCATGTAATTATTAAGCATTTGCATATCTTCTTTGGTGAAATACCTTGGGAAATCTGTAAACCATTTTTTAATTAGGTTCTGTTGTTTTTATTGAATTGTAAAAGCAGTTTGTATATTTAGAATATAATCTCTATCAATATATGAATTATAAATATTTTCTTTTGTCTATCCTTTATTCTTTCTTTGATGACCTCTTTTGGGGAAAAATATTTTAATTTTGATGAAGTCCAATTTATTCATTTATGTTTTCACATATCATGGCTTTGATATAATACCTAAGAAATCTTTGTCCCATTGCATAAAAGCAATTAAAAGAAACATGTTTGTCTTGTTTCTGATTAAAGAGTGATATTCAGTCTTTCAGCTTGAACCACGATAATGCTAGTGGGTTACACATACAGGTGTATCAGACTGAGGAACCTCCTTTCTATTCCTGGTTAGATGAGAATATTTTTCATGGATCAGTACTGGATTTTGTGGAATGCTTTTTCTGTGATTACACATATTTCTCTTTATATTCTATGAATTAGAATCTTTTAGATATTAATCTAATCCTGCATTCCTGTTTAATTCTCACTTAGTCACAGTATATAATCATTTTTATATAATTCTAGATTTGGCTTGCTAATATTTGTTAAGGTTTTATGCATGTATGTTTATTATATTGTGATGACTTTGCTTGTCTTTGATATCAGGATAATACTTGCCTCACAAAATGAGTTGGAAAGTGAAAGTGTTTTACCCTTATCATTTTCTATAAAGTTTGTGTAGAATTTGTGTAGAATTCATCTCTGAAGCTGACTGGCATTGCGTGTGTGAGAGAGAGAGATGGCTGTGTTCGTGAATTGGGGAGCACATAGATGGAGGCAAATTTAAAGTTTCCTCTGGTGTTACTTCCAAATAAGTCTTTCCCAAGTCTCCTCAGCACATGCACATATCCTTGAGTCAACTAGGAATGTGATGTGAAGAAAGTTTATCATCGCCCCTTTTGGAGCTCTCTTTTCTAGGATTATGCCGAAATTCTGGCTGGTCCGTCACTGATCCCAATTGGAACCTCAGCCTCAGGCTAAGTGATGCTGTTTTTACTTTGATTCTCTACCAAGTGTGCTCTTTTTACTCAAAATGCTGCTGGGTCAGACCTTTTATTTTCCTATCCTCTGCACCAAATCAAGAACAGCCACTCTGACATTAAATGTATTGTTTCCATGGCCAGGGTGCCCTGGTAAAATGACAGCACCCGCAGAGCTGGGAGAGGCCATGGGTGAGGGCTCTGGCCAGAAGACCACAGCCTGTCACTGCTCTTGCTTGATTTTGTAGCAGCTTTTCATAAATGCTTCTCAATTTGTTGTTTGCTTTTAATCAGTTTTCATAGCCCCGAAATGGTTGTTTGGACAAATTTGCCTAGTTTTATACTTGTTTGAAGGGGAGATGACTTAACCTGTATCTTTTCTCTCCCACAGTAGCCTCATTTAGATTTATCTATATAATTTTCTTTATTTTGTGACTGATTTATCACAAAATCTAGCAATGACCCGTGTAAATACCCTCATATAGCTGAGAATGGAAAGGAAACTTTTTAATCATGTTAAAGCCAAATATATTTGTATATATTAAAACCATATATATACACATATATATTATATATATAACATACATATACACACACAAGTTACAAATAGGTTAAATTCCTTCAATGGGAAGAATTCAGTTTACAGTTTACACCAGTACTGTTAGTGAAAAATTTTCTTAATTTTTATCTGAAAATGCCACATTTCATTTTGAAATATATTTTCTCTGTGTATGGAATGGGAAGACAGTAGACAACTTGTTTCACCTTTGAACCTGTCATTCCATAATCTTCTGGTTTCCATTATTTCTGTTGGATAGTCCATTATAAGTTGTATTTGTGTTTGTTATTAATGCTCTTTAAATTTTCCAATCTTATGAATTTTGGGGGTTTACAATACCATCATTATGATGTATTTAGTAGTTTTATATTACTTATTATGTATAATATTTCTTGAGTTTGGGTCTCAAAAGTCTTGATCCATAATGCTAATATATAGAGTAGTATTATGTTTAAAAAAGCTGAAAAGGAAGTCAAGTAAGACTGATAATCAAATAAATTTTACTAATGTTTTGGGGTAGAATAAACTGGATATTGATTATGTCTAAAAATCATAAAAAGTAAAGTAATCATTATAAGAAAAGTTTTCAGGCTAACCGAGAAGTAGTTCATAATTATTAAAATGTTCGGTTATTATTAACAATACAAGCAAGGCCGTCATTTTCTTTTTTGGTGTTTCATAATTAATTGCATACATCTTTTTTCAAAATTTCAATGCTTTATTTAAGTGTTTGCTTTAGATGCTATTCTAATATTTCTCTGCATTTAAAACTAATGATTTTCATGTATTGGTAAATTATAGAGATCTGCTGTGTGGAAAATTAATATGTAAATATGAACAAGAAAGCATACTTCTTATTAAAAGTGCCACTGTTACTTATACTAATATAGATGGACAGATCTGCATCTCACTGGAGTATTCACATGCTCATGTCGAGAGCCCAAAGATGTGGGTAAAAGATGGGACTGTTTGTGGTCAAAATAAGGTATGTAGCCTTTCTTTCCCAAATGACTTTCTAATTTATGCTGAAATTTTAAGTGCTCGTTTAGTATCTGCCTCATTATGTAAGTGCACATTCAATTTCAAAAATAAGAAAATAGAAAACTTTTAAAATAAAAAAACTTAAAGAAAAAAGAATCTGCATTCACACATAGATGATATCACCATGGATGTTTTATTGGCTTTTTCTCATAGAAATGATGTATGTTCACTGACTTGAAAATCATATTGTTCATTCCTGTATTTTGTTAAATTATATTACACAGAGTACTTCTAATGTCATGAATTATTCTTATTATATAACTACTTTAAAATAGCTGTCATATAATATACGTCCATTCGAGTGATGAAAAAGAACACAAAGAGAAAATTATTTGAAGGCACATCTGAGGTGTAACCACTCTATTTTTAGAACTGTCAATCATCTCTCTCTCTATCCCTCTCTCTGTGGACATGTAGTTATCTAGCTATTCTTACTACATATTCTTACCAGAATACCCCCTTCTATTATCTGATTTTATTTTATTATTCCATAATACATATGAATATGTATCAACATTTCTGTCTTCCTAGATTTTCCTCTTTGAAATTCATGTCATTGATGTATATATACATAAATATACAACAAAACTGAAGCTTAAATTATTCTCATCTAATTTTTAAGGTATAAAGTCTCTGGCTCAATAAAACATAATAAATTAATGAAGAACAGAGGGAAAGGCAAAATATAATTGACTTGGGAGTACAAGATTTTTTTTGTAAATGAGAAGTAAAAATTTTATGTTTTGGTTGTAACAAGTATAAATGAAATCTCACAACTTTTCACATTTTAGTTTAAATGATTATGCATGTATACATGTTTAAAATAGATCATTTTTCCTGATAATTATAGAAAAATTCATCATATTAAAATCTTATCATAACCTAACCATACTAATATTCATTTAAATATTACCAACATCATTTAGAAGCTTTTTTAAAAAAGTTATTTTGTTTATTATAAGTTACTCTAAGGGTTTCTATGAGTGCAATAAACATTTTTTAATTTTTTGAAGCATAGTATTATTTAATATTACCAGTTGAAAGAAGTCTTACAAATAATATTCTAAGCTTCTGAGATTTATGCTTAGCTTTCTCCATCTCAGTTCATTGTACCACAGCCAAGAGAGTTAGAGAAGCCAGAAACTCTGTTGTCATTTATCCATCTCTGTTTTCATCTTCCATTTACTATCTATCACTAAACTTAGGTGGATTAAACTTATTATCCATATCTCAAATACAACCACAGGTTTCTATGTAAACCACTACCACTCAGTTTCACTCTATGGTTATCATTTTCCTGAACTACTGTAATGGCATTCTAATTTATCTCACCACATTTTCTTTTGCCTTACTATCCTCTTTTCTAAAATCTACCTTTATGAGCTGCTTATCTTTCAATTAAATCTCTAAATAAAACCAATTGCTTATAGGCTATAGGTTTTCTGATTAAGATAAAAAGGTCCTACATGATTCTGCCATAACAACTCTGTCAAATCACACTTAGTTGTTTTTTTGTTTGTGTGTGTGTTTCTATATCTTTTACTGCAGTATGAGCAATATGAAATTTTTGTGTTCTCAGGGCAAAGCACAATGTAGAACCCAAAGCTTTAGTTTGTTAATGATTTAATGTTTATTGTCTGTGTAACAGTTACATTGCCTTCAATATTTTTCAAAAGTTCCATACCATTTCCAAGGTAAGGTCATTTAAAATATTATTTCTTTTCCTTTAAGTACCTGTCTTTCATTGCTGTGCTTTATTAAGTTCTGTTCAATGTTAAGTTTCAATATAAAGATTTTACTGTCCTCAAATATTAGAAAAATTCCCTGTATTTTATTTTTTCATATAACCATTTTTTCATTATGCTAATTATCACATGTTAATGTTTGATTTTATTCATTTCATGTCTGTTCTTTCCATTCCAGCAAAACAGGGAAGATGCTTTCATTGTTCTGTTTACTCTCAAATAATCAGAGTCACATCTAGTGCTAAAAACATAGTAGCACTATAAATTAATCACTTATTATTGGTATATTAATATTTATTATTAAATCAATACCTCTTAATTAGATGCCAAATACAGATGACACTTCAGTAAATTTAGGCTTATTTTCTTTTTAGGTGTGCAAGAATAAGGAGTGTGTAGATAATGATTTGGCTTATGACTGTGATCCACAAAAATGCAGCTCTCAGGGTGTAAGTACCAGTATTATGATGCAAGAATAGAAATCACTGAGAGTAATCCTAGGAAAGCAAACACGCAACTGGGCACAGACACAACACACACACACATACTCACAAACCACATTTAAAGAGTCAGCCTAATCTGACATATTATTTTAAAATTCTACTTGAATGCAAAAAATGTGAGCTATTTGTGTTATAAGGTGAATTTTCTCCTGTTTTCAGGTATGCAATAATAAAAAGAACTGTCACTGTAACAACGGCTTTTTACCTCCAGATTGCAACACTGCAAAAGATTCATGGCCTGGAGGGAGTATAGACAGTGGCAATTTCCCACCCACAGGAGCCCGTGGTCCTGGTAAGTATTAATAACAAATTAAAAACACAATTAAAACAATGTTTTAATTTATTAAATTAAAAAATAAATACTATTTTGTCTGCCAGTTTATATTTAGATTGCAATTAGACATCAAATAGTAAATCATATATTGCTATTTAATTTATGTTTTCATTACAGAGAGTAATATAATAGAACATATTTAACTTATATTACAGATGAGACAGGTCAGTGAGGCCCAGGCAGAAAAACAGAAATCGCTTTAGTCCTTTATACAGGAAAAATTTAATATAAAGCATCAGGTAAGACATAAAGGCAGAGATAAAAACCAACCAGAAATTGGTGAAACAAACCAGAGATTAGCTACAGCAGGAATTCATCATCACTTCTTGGGTCCGGTGGGACAATGAAAAGAGGTGGTCTTTCTGAAATCGGAACTGGCACCCTGTGGCATGACATGTAACTATATGGGCAAGGCTACATGTCCATATCTAGACCACAGGGAGAGGCACCGCCCAGCACATGATGCAGCAGGGTTGTCTGCCCTGCACGCGGGCCACACGCGGCCCAGGATGGCTGTGAATGTGGCCCAGGATGGCTGTGAATGTAGCCCAGCACAAAATTGTAAATTTAGTTAAAACATTATAAGATTTTTTTGTGATTACATGTCTCAATGTATTTAATGTGTGGCCCAAGACAACCCTTCTTCCAGCGTGGCCCAGAGACACCAAAAGGTTGGACAACCCTGAAAGAGATAGAGAGTATTGAGTGGCAGGAGGATAAATACCATGGATATTTTCGTTTTCTGACACTCCATATTTATCCAGTGACTCCCATTGGCTGAATCTAACTGGAAGACAGAAAGTCAAGAAGCTCAGGGGATGTAGTTTTCTCCAGTTTTTTTTGTCCTTGCAGGGATGGACGTCAGAGCAAGCCAGCATATCTAGTGATGTAGGTATAGGGCCAGGCTTCCTTTTTATAAAAACTTGAACTTGCATATTGCTAAAGCAGGTCTTTCCAGATTTTGAGCCAGAGGAAGTTCTTAAGATTTCCACTTTCACGTCGTAGTTTAAGGTCATGTGGTAATAATATTACTAAATTATAACATTATAACATATTTAGTAATTATCAAGCTGATTCCATTTTAGTAGTAACAATTAACTTGCAGTAGCTTATTTCACATCGATTGGTATTAACTGCTTCTGTTCAGGCACACACATGCCATTCCCTCTGTGAGCAGAGGGGATTACTCCTTTCCTGGAATGCAGACTGACCTTAGTGATAGGCTTAATCACTACAGCATACAGAAGTGAGATTCTGGGACTTCCGTGGCCTTTCTGCAGATTCTGACGGGGTCTTTTAGAATACTAATTCTTGGGACCCCCACACTGGAACACTTATTCTGTTGAAACACCTGCTCTGTATGAAATTTGACTACATTGAGACACAAAAATATAACTATACAACTAAGCCCTCCCACATGTAACTATAAATTCATGACCCACCAAATGATCAAGTATAAATTATTGTTTTAAGGTACTAAATTTGTGGGTAGTATCACCAGTAAAAATAAACAAAAAAACATAGGTCTAGATGGTAAAAATACATATTTACACCACTAAATTTTTTCAATGAAGACATACTATTTTACAAAACAGTGGTGGAAGGACTCCTATCACCTCATTGCATAGGAAAAATATAACCCTGGTGCCAAATCCAGACAAAGAAGTTTTAAAAATTCACAGTATAATTTCTTTTATGAATATAGATATAAATGTTCTCAAGAAAATATTAGTTCATGTTATATAGCTATATATATGTAAAGGATAATAATGCAGACTTTGTGAGGTTTATCATAGGAAAGCAAAACTCTTTTATCATTTGAAAGGCAATCAAGGACAATTCATTAAACCGACAAAATTTTTTAAGTATATGACTTTTTCATTTGATACAGAAAAACCATACAGAAAAATAAAAAATTTACTACCTATTCATGAATTTTTTTTGCAGGGTGCTGGGGCGCACAAACATTCAAGCCATAACATGTTTCTATTCCAACTTCTTATTGCTTCTGGAAGGCACTAATATCTGTAATTACTAATTTAATTCCTGGGGGGAAAATATGGCTTAGAATGGATGTTGATCCTGGCGCAGTAATCAGTGGTCACAGGCAGGGTCCCATGTTACAGAAATTGCTGCACTTGTCCAACTCTGCCTGAACAGGGAAGTTCTCAGGAAAGAGGCGTGCACTAAGCACTCACACCAAAGCGGGTCTTCCACATGCCTCTGAGCCCTACCAGGAGACTTCACACAGCCTGGAACACTTTTTGGTACTTTTTTTTTTTTTAAGATAACTTTCTAATGGACTATAAGTGGTTTGAAGGCAGAGGCTATGATTGATTCATATTGTTATATCCCCAGTGCCTAGGACAGCACATAACACAAATGAGTGCTCAGTAAATGTTCATTGTAAAAATTTATTTATTTATTATATTTTTCCATTACCATTTATCCCCCTTATACCTTCTTCTGCCTCTCTCCATTCCCACAATCGCTACACAGCTGTTCATGGCCATGGGTTCTTTTTTTTGGCTCAATCCCTCCGCCCACTAACCAGTGAACTACTAACGGTAGTAAACTCCGTCAATCTGATAAAAAGCATCAACAAAAAACATAGTTAATATATTTTATAATGAAGTACATTGTTTTTCCCAAAATATTTATACGGGAATAAAATCTGCTCTTATGATGTCTGTTCAGCCATTTACCAAAAGTCCTAGATAGTGCAATAAATAACAAAAGAACAAGAAACCAGGAGCATAGAGAGTGGAAAGAATTAAGTAAGATTGCAGATGATATGGCTAAATACATAGAAAGTCCTAAAGAATCTACATAAACACTTACAGAAGTAATAAATATTTTTGAAAGTTCAAAGGAAAAATGTTCAAAAGTCAGTAATATTATTACATAAGAGCAGTGGTAAATGGAAATCAACTTAAAATCAGTATCATTTATAATACTGTAAAACTATAAAATATTAGGAATACATTTAACAAAAGGTGTGCAAGACCTTTACACTGAAACTAAAACAAAATGGAAGTAAATATTAAACATACAAATAAATGGAGAAATACATCATATTCACCTATTGGAAGGTTTATTATTGCTAAAATTTCAATTGTCACCGAATTAAATCTATAGATTTTTAAAAATTATAAAAGCATGCAACTTTTTAGATATTAACAATTTGATTCTAAAATAAACAAAAGAGAGCTTAGAAGAGCCAAGCAACCCTGAAAAAGAATGACAAAGAAGAACTTAGTCTATTTGTCTTACTGTCTTATATTGAATTTAGGATAGTATGGATTTAGTATATAGTTACATGAATCAAGACAGTGTGGCATTTGTAAAGGGTATATAAATAAATCAATAGAATGAAATATGTAGCCTAGAAATTTACCCATTAATATAAGGTTAATCAGTTTTTCTAGAAAAGTGCAAAGGTAGTTTAATGGGGAAGGAGAGAGTTCAAAACATTGTACTGTAACAACTGGATACCTACATAAGCCCAAAGAATCTCAAAAATCTCAACTCATGTAATAATTCATATGGGATAGATCATAAGTCTAAAGGAAGATGCTAAAACTGTAAATCTTCATGAAAGAAACACAGGGAAATTTTTATATGATCTTTGGATATGCAATAATTTCTTAAATAAAACATGAAAATATATATCAATGAAAAAAGAAAAGATAATTTGAACTTTAATAAAATTTTATTAAATGTACAGTATTTCTTGCTAAAAGTAGCAAGAGAAAATCTCAACTTTTACAGGGATCACACTTTAATTTTTTTCATCTATATTATCAGGCAGTCCCGAAAAGAGGCTACAAGAAAAAGAAGGGTCCCAATCAAAAGCAAAGGATAGAACTATTATAAAAGTTAGAAGAGTGTCTTTGGGTACTTACTCTATCAACTTATCTACTTTATAAAAATGTTAATTATAAAATTATTACATAGCTAATAATTTTTATTCTAATAGTTATATTAAAATTTGGGAATGTCTTTGCTATATTCCTTGTAATTACTTTTAAATCTCTGGTGTGTTCTTTCTTAGAAATACCCTATATTGAGACTGTTTACCCTTCCAAACCTACAAGATGGCCATTTTTCTTACTCATTCCTTTTGCCATTATTCTCTGTGTGATGATTGCAACCCTGGTAAAAGCTTATTTACAAAGGAAAAAGTGGAAAACTGAGGAGTACACAAGCGATGAGTATATTGGCTTCATATTTAAGATTCATTAATTTTATAGTTGTTAGCATCCATAGTAATTTATTAATAAGTAACATTATGATAATAAAGTAACAGATTTAATTTTATCTTTATATGGAAATTCACTACTTAATATATTAAAATGTCAGCAAGTTTAATCTTACAAGAAGTTGGATTCTGTTAAGGTAAAATTAAGTGAAAATGATTTCTAGTTAATGTTTATCTTTTATTATTTGATCTTAATTATTGAATGTATTAAACATTACTATTTCATTTTTAATATTTATGTGTTTCAAAGAGTTTTGCATAGACTATTTTATTAAAAGATAGCAGGGAAATCCATGAGAGTAGTTAGACTTGTATATAGTTCAATAAACTAAAAAATAAACTGCCAGAAGTGGAAAAAATTAAAAATTAATATATACTAATGGTAAGACTGAAAAATCTAGATTATAACCATCACTGACCTACATAAAAAATAAAGCAAGTAAGTTTTCATTAACAAACTTAGAAATATCTGAAGATATACTTCAAGAATAAAAATAAATATTAAAATCAATTTACTTCACTTCAGGGAAATTGATATAAATAATTTCTGCTTGGCCATATATGAGAAACCTACAGCCAACATCATACTCAACAGGGAAAAACTAAAAGCTTTCCCCTTAAGATCAGGAACAAGACAAATGTATCCACTTTCACTTTTATTCAACATAGTGTTGGCAGTCTAGCCATAGCGATCAGATAAGAAAAAAAAGGCATCTAAATTAGAAAGGAGGAAGTAAAACTGTCATTATTTGCAGATGACATGATAGTGTACATAGAAAACCCTATAGTCTCCACCAAAAAACTACTCCATCTAATGAGTGAATTTGATAAAACAGCAAGATACAAAGTCAATACTCAGAAATCAAAGGCATTGTTGTCCACCAACAATGAAATATCAAAAACAGAAATGGGGGGAAAACCCCATTTACTATAGCAACAAGAAAAATAACATAATTTGAAAAAATATATGCACCCCCATGTTCATTACAGCATTATTTACTGAATACAGTAGCCAAGATACAGAAGCAACCCAAGTGCCCATCAATAGATGAGTGGATAAGGAAGTGGTAGTACGTATATAAGATAGACTATTATTTGCCATAAAAACGAATGAAGTTTTACCATTTCCAACAGCATGGGTGGACTGAGAGGGTATTGTGTTCAGTGAAATGAGTCAGTCAGAGAAAGACAAATACCATATGATTTCACTTACATGTGGGATCTAAAGAACAAAATAAATGAACAAAACTGAAACAGACTCATAAAGACACTCTAACAATTGCCAGAAGGAAAAGGGGTTGGGGGACTGGGTGTAAAAGGTGAAGGGATTAAGAAGTACAAATTGGTCATTACAGAATAGCCATGGGGATGTCAAGTGCAGCATCAAGTACAGCTATTAGTAATAGTGTAATAACTATACATGGCGCCAGCTGGGTGCTGGAAACCTCAGGGCGAACATTTGTAAAGTATATACTTGTCTAACCACTATGGTATACACCTGAAACTAATACAAAAAATATTGAATGTAAACTGTAATTGAAAAAAGTAAATAAATAAATAAATAAAAGGAATAAATAAGGCAGAAGATGGATGGCAAAAAAGTTTACAGTTATTTAGCTAATCATGTTATAAATAAGAAAGTGACCTGAATTCATTGTCAGGTAAACTTACATGACTGTGCTTTTTCCTCACATTCATCTCACCTACCAGCTGAGAGATGATTTCAGTGGTAAGATAGTCTCAAGTAGTGGCTGTTCCCAGGTCTCAGATAAGAACTGAAAACTATTTCATTACTAACACGTGGTGCAGAGTTTTGTACGGTAATCTTTGAAGAAAATATAATTTTAACTGATTATATTTGTTTTTAAATATACAGGGAACTTGAAAGTGAGAGTGAAAGCAAAGAGTAGCCTGAAAAACAGAGAACTGATGGTATCATAGTGAGTATCGCATATTTTAAGGATGAGATGGCGAAACAGAACATTTAATGCATTAGATAAATATAAATAATATAAATATATATTAAATGGTAGTAGTCATACAGGTGCAAATAATGGAAATTAAATTGGACAATATTTCTCAACAGTGTAAGCTACATCATAGATTAGTAAACTATAAATTTCATTCAATTTGTCATTTAAAATTTCTTACAGTGTTATCTTTTAAATTTTTTTCTAATTCTTTAGCATGTGTGTATTCAAATGTTGATTTAAAATAAATTACATTATAGAACTCTATAATATGGTTGCCCTCATGCTATTTGTTGAATTAACCATCATTTTGAACTTGATTGGGCATACAGGTGACTTTTTCCCTTTATTCTTCCAGAGTAATTATCTTCTTCGATGGACAGGAAAAATGGAAAAGAAAAAGTACATGTGTTGCCTGATTGCCTGGGATCCAAAACATGCAAATTATTGTTTTGACCTGACAAGAAAAAGAAGAGAAGTTTTTATATATAATTTAGGTTATAATATATTATTGGAAAATTTGATAACATGCATATATATTTAATTCCACAGATAACTTGTTTATGAGTGTTTATATTACACATTTTCAAAGTTATTTTGTGCTAATTCTGTTAATCAGTAGAAACTAACTGATAATCAGCAGGCTTGAGAAGAGAAAATGTTATAATAAATACAATGCCATGATTAAAAGCCACTGTTATATTTTAAATTGCAAAATTATGTAATTACATTACTATCTGATGCTCCACAACCCATCAAAAGAAAGTTTGATAGACTTTAATATTAAAAGCATTAGTAGAGATAAAGAAGAATATATCATAATGTAAGTCATCAGTTTAATAGAAAGCTACAATAATACATATGCATTAGCGAGGGTTCTCCAGAGAAACAGAACCAATAGGTGATGATAGATAGATGATAGATAGATGATAGATAGATAGATAGATGATAGATAGATAGATAGATAGATAGATAGATAGATAATATATAGCTAAGGAGATTTATTATAGAAATTGGCCCACATGGTTATGGAGGCCAAGAAGTCCCATGACCTGCCATCTACAAGTTGTAGAACAAGAAAAGTTGGTGATGTAATTCAGTATGAGTTTGAAAGCCTGGCAGCTAGGGATCCTGTGGTGTAAGTCCCAGTCTGAGCCCAGAAACCCAAGAACCAGGAGTGCCAATGGATATCCAAGGGCAGGCAAAGATGGATGCCTCAGCTCAAGCAAAGAGCAAATTCACCCTTTCGACACTTTTGTTCTACTCAGGCTCTCATGGGATTGGACGATGCCTCTTTGCATTGATGATGATAATCTTCACTCAGTCTAATGATTCAGGTGTTAATCTCTTCCAAAGACACACTCATAGACACACCCAGACATAA